>KV748514.1:0-38041 GCA_001692915.1 Glonium stellatum | reverse complement strand
GGGCTGGGGGAGGAGGAAGTGGAGTTTGATTCGCAGGATGAGGATGAGTGTGAGGATTTGTTTGCGGGGGTTTGGAGTCCGCAGTTGGCGAGGAAGCGGAGGAGGGGGAGGAGGTTTGGGGGGAGGGAGGTGGAGGAGGAGGTTTAGGGTTGAGGGTGGGGGTGGAGGTTTGGCGCTTTCCCCCCTTCTCTCTTGTTCTAATGGTAGGGCTTTCTTAGGGGTCTTAGGGTGAGTGGCGCTGGCGTTTGGGTTTCTCTCTGGCTTTGAATGCTGAGATGGCAGATACCCTGATGATACGGCATGGGATCCAGCTCGTACATGATACCCCCCCTGCTTTCTGCATTATTCGCGCGGATCGAGTATATACTGGTTACTCTAATTGTGGCGTGGAGCTATATAATTATAATAGACGTGTTCGATCTTCTCTCATTAGACGTCCTGGTCAAGCCCTATTAAGTATTTCACACTACGGCACCACAACCAGGAACGCAATTATTTCCGAATTAGAACAGTTTGACGGGAGCGTCATTCAAGGAACTGCAACGGCTCTAAGGTTAATAGTCAATTGTAATTAGCCGCTACACGCGCAAGATGGGCACCTCCAAGAAAAAATCCGCCTCCAGCTGGAGACTGAATAGAATTACGACCCTTTCTAATAGCGAAATAAAAGATGCATGATCTATTGTGGTGCATAGGTTTTTCTCTATGCCAAGTTTAAAGCCCCCTCCAGATACTCCGAGACCTTATGCAAGCCTTCTAGCCATTACTATGCCACGTAGGTTCCACTCAACAACCGATCCAAATAGTCCTGCAATTCTGCTTCCGTCAACCCGAGACCCATTGCAAAATCCTCTCCGCCCAGAAACCCGTTTGTCCCCCCGCCTTTGCCCCCTTCCGCGATCATGTTTTTAAAGTCCGGCGTATCTACAGCTACCAATCCTTCGGACGCAGTAGTGACGTTTTGATGTTCGGAAAGAGGCTGGGTTTGAGCAGGTAAGTACATAGTAGCATTGGGAATTATGTGCTGCTGCTGCTGAGCCTTTGGGCTCCCCGGCAGACGTTGCCGAGGGCTTAGGGATACATTTGGCGATGCGAAAATGGTCCGATTGGGCTCGATGCCCGTATCGTTGGGTGAGTAGGTACGGTCGTAAGTTCTCTCTTTACACCTACTGCAGGTGCAGTTAGTCTGGAGGCTGTGATTATTATTATTTGACTGATGTTGGTAATCGTCACTGGATGCTGCCCCAACACCAATCCCACGCGTGCGGCTTGTAGCGTATAAACGCTCCAGCGACGTCTCTATTACCTCGAGGTTTTGCTGCAGTGCTGTTGATATGCCCCAGTAACTAACGAACTGCTTGTAGTGCAAATGTAATACTTCAAACTTAGACTTCGCAAGGTCCGCATTCGTGCCAGGTACGCCGAAGACTTTCCGCACAAGTTGAACTGCCGCAGCAAGCCAAACAGTGCTAGCAAGGAAGGGATTCACGTAGCGAACGTGGTCGTCGCAGCTACGGTTTAGCACCGTGAGGATGTTGTCTGCTGCTTCAAAGTATTTCTCGAAGGCGATGTTGTCAGGATAGACTTGACTGTGTACTGAGTAATCCGAGTTATTTAGGGACTCTGTTGAACATGTCGTGCGTGGAATGGGGCCAAAGACATGATAGTGGCTGATCATGAAGGTAGCTAGCTGAGTCATGAGATGGATGCTGTATATCGAACTGTGGGTATTCCTAGGTGAGACCACATATTTTGCTCCTTCCACACCAAAACCCAGGTACTGGTTGTGGTACTTCAGCGACTGTGGAGGCGCTAGAGAGAAACAGCGTAGGGCATTTGAAATAGCGCCTAATCTTTCCGAGATGTCTTTGGAATCTCTAGTAGAGAGTAATGAATGGTTGTTCGACCTAAATACTCCCCGGGGACTCGAGAGAAGTTGAGCATCTCTCATCAGTGAGTTAACTACAATAAACCATGCTTTTGGTGATTTGTTGCCGCTTTTTGGCAGCGCTTTCCACCGATTTATGGGATTCTTCTCGAGGAAACAACTACGCTGTGGATTACTTTGAAACCATGTTTCATCATCCACTGGAAGAGCTGTTTCGTTTTGAGACCAATCGATGGCGGATGGACAACGCCTTACGGTACTAGCAAAAGTATCCATCTCCCAGATTGCCCACCAGGCCCGTCTCCGTTCTTCGTCTGCGCACCACCGGCTCCTCTCAGCTGCCGTGTCAAGGTTAACACACACTAGGTCCTCGGAGTCAATAAGGTGGAGGTTCAGCTCATATGCAATGCGGACGCATGTTCCTAGCGATCGCCAAGCATTACCCTTGACACCTCTTATTAACTGCTGGAATGTTGTCAGAATCAGCGCTTGAAGAACACAGAGAGGCGGGGTTTCATCTCCACATTTTCTAAGAGCCTCATCAACGAACCTCGCCGCTAATTCAGCGAAATGCTCCGAAGTAGGTGCTGGGCTGTCATAATTTTCCATATCGCGGCCTTGAGCGCCACGAGCCTCAGGTTGAATGAAATGCGCAGAGAAAGAAAACATAGCGGCCAGGAGGGCGTGAAGATGTAAAGTGGATGTGATACTTTGTGCTTTGGACTCGAATTGGGATGCCTGGAACAATGAGAATGCCGTCATGTTTTCGAAGAATAAGTCTTTTCTATCCCAGCACATGATTAGTATGGATAGAAGAACTGCTTCATGGATATAGGAAATTGTAGGCTAAGATCTTGATGTGAGAAAAAGAGGTAAGAGCCTTACAGGCGATAAAGAGTTTCAGGCCTTACACCAAATGTAACCCATGCACGTGCAAGCATTAAAGGCTCTCCTACAGGCGATATAGCCTCATCAGCTGTTTCCCCCGGTGTACAGCTCTCGTGAGAAGGATGAACTATGAAGGAGAGGTTTTGGATATTCAAGGAACCTTCTCCGGGGCTCAGAGCAGCAGCTGTCGTTACTGGCGACGGCGGTGGGCGGTCGCGAGTGGCACAGTGCTCCGCATCAAGCGGGCCAGACGGCTCTACAATACTTCCTTGGGTTTGTTCTGCATAAATTGGACGAGAAAAGAAGCTTGGGGAAGGCTGAGCTTGAGAGGTTGCTGCTGGTTGAGTAGCAAAAATAGTCGATGCTGACTGAGAGGCACGTCTAGGTTCTAAAGATATATGAATATTGTCGCTTTCAGGTTCGTTGCCTCCGGAGTCACGGCTCGCTCTTCTACCGCAACGGTCGCTGACCTCATTTGAAGACGAGGCTTTTTCGGATACGTTCATTCTCTGTCTTTTCCGGCTTCGGTGGGATGTACCTGGTGGAACTTTAGTTCCCCTAATGCCCCTCAACGGAAAGAAAGCAAAATAACAGCCCATCTGAAAGACTTACCAATTTTTGGGCCAGGCTTAAGTGGACCGGGGGGGTATTCACACATATGTCGAGATTCTGTGCAAACCGTACAGTGAGGGAGTTCGCGGCCGCTACAGTATCCCTCAATGTCTCAATATCAACTCTTGCATCTTCATCACGCAGCAAGTGATCAAAGGAATAGCAACCTACCACTTAATCTTGCGCCTAGAAAGAATATTAATAATAAGTTCTTAATTAACTTGGACCTCTAGCATGTTATTTCCTGCTGTGTCCAGAGAAGTGAGTACCCACTTGCGACAAGCTTGACACGCGATGTTTGATTGAGCTGGTCTACTGTTCTCGTCCACACCAAGCACTCTCCCTTCCACATCTTCTGCCATTGTCAATAAGCCGTGAGGGTGATGATAAGGTTCTCAGACCGGTGAACTTCCGCTATCTAGGGTCGAATGTCGATCAGAAATGGTACAGGAGATGAGATACAATGGCCGCTAATTGTCAAAGGGACAAAGGCGACTAGAAGTCTATGCAAGCTGGTGAGAGACAGCAGGAAATTCAGAGGGCACCCAAGGTATTTCGCAGATCTGAACCCCGCAATTTCTTGGTTGTGTTCTTGGAATGGAGTCTAGGGTTCCAGCTTTGCTAATGCAGGTAGATGTAATGCATATGGCTGAGCTGCTAGTCCACGTCAAAAACTTTGTAACCGACAGAGCTCTTTACGCGATCTATCATTGGGCTTGAGATGCATGCAGGGTTGCAAGCGTAGCTTAATAGAGATGAGCTGGAGAAAGTCCGTCCGGAGCTATGATTCGGACCAATGTGTCGGTTAGCTGTCTGCAAGATGAACGGGAATAGTACAAACCAAGCTGACAGGGCGCAAGGACAGCCACAGTAACTCAAACATCTAGCTCACTGTTCTCCATAGAACAACGAGCCTAATAAGTGGTGAACTTACCCGATAGAATTCCTGTGCTTCAAAGTACACGCTAGATTTGAGCTCAATATGCATCGCTTACAACCGCTGACGGATCCTCATCATGATGCGAGGACCATATCCTGTAAAGTCAGAGAATTACTCAAGTACAAGTTGGACCTACTTTCTTTCCAATCAAATGTAGAAGTGTCACTTGTTCTTACACCTTAGCTTATAACACCGCTTTTATCGTTCTCAAAAGATGTAGATACCAGTAACGTAGCATGTGCTGGGCGGGATCTGACATTCACGGACGAGAAATCTGACAATTATATGTTACCTCGTAGTATTTACCCCATTAACAGGAGGCCAGCGGCGATACTCGTTGAAGGATATTTGGTATCGAGTCAAAAACTTGAGCTTGTATCAAGGGAATCTAATACCGCGAATGAATGTTTTTATGACATTGGAGAGACAAAGTCTGCCTACATACCCCCCTACTCATAATCCGAAGATATACTGACATGGTTCTCCTAACGGATTTTCTGGGTTGAGCAGACAGATGAGAGGTAAAATGATCGTCCGGAAGGATTCAAAATCCCTGAATTGCTCCGAAGTAGCCCATGAACCGAGGCCCGAAACTTCCGTAACCTCACCCTCGCGCTTCAGTCTGAACATTCCAGATCACAGGTTGATGAGACAGAGCAAAAGATAATGCATTGAACGGCGGGCTGGAGGCATCTGCTTAGTGAGAAAGTATAGGTAAGGTTTGTTGTGCTGACTAAGTATACAAATAGTGCAAACGGGCCCCTGCCGGTCACGACCTTGGGGATCGTCATAGACACCTTTCTAACCATACGGCACACCCCTTAAACCTGGAAATGGCAATGCTAACGCTTATCTTCAATGCTTGCAGTACTAACGCCTGAGCTTATAGGGGTATTCCAACCGTGAAACCTCCATCCACCGCGATGTTTTGACCAGTCACCCATACAGCCTCATCTGTGCACAGAAACACTACCACATTTGCAATATCCTTAGGTTCGCCCAGACGGGGCCAGGGAGTGCCCTTCTTCATTTCGCTGATAATCTTAGGATCTTGGAAATTTGTGCTCGATAATGCCGTTCTCACAACTCCCGGGCAGACGGCGTTGACATTGATATAATCCTTCGCGTGGTCAAGCGCAGCGTTCCGCGTCAGCATTGAGATTGCAGCTTTGGAAGCTCCGTACGTTGCTTCGCGCGCAACAGCGACAATACCCGCGGATGACGCAATGTTAACAATGCGACCGCGAGAGCCGGATATTGGGTCGATGGGTTGCTTAAGAAATTGCTTAATAGTTTGCCGCATTGAGACAGCAGTGCCTTTGCCGTTTATACCCATCATGCGGTCCCACATATCATCCGTCTCCTCTACAAAGTCGCGCAGGGGAAGCCAGAGCCCCGCGTTATTTATTAAAATGTCAATCTTGTGGAATCTCTGGTTGCATGTGTTAGACACAAGGATCTAACCCTAGCAATATTGGGGACTTTGCTGGAAAAACGGACTTCAACCGTAAAATTCACCAATTCATATATTTCCTCGGGCTTGCCCATATCGCACTTCCGGAATTCTGCAACACCACCATTATTCGAAATTGCGTCGTGTGTTGGAATGTGCTTATCTTCTTCAAAGCTATGTGGAGCTGCTTCGGGCTTCAAGTCTGCACAGACAATATGAGCTCCTTCTCGAGCCAGTGCCAAAGCAATGGCCCGCCCCATGCCAGAGGAAGCACCCGTAACTATAGCTACTCGATTTTGAAGCCGACTGGCCCTCGGAGAAGTGATGTTTGAGTTTGTCGACATGACTTTTGGGTTTCCAATGAATAGTGGAATTGCGTTAACCCTGAAATCTTAGGCCTGGCTCTAAATTTGAGCGGAAATACTTTACATTTAACACATTTCACAAATCTACGGACGGATTATATTCGGTCCATTGTAATTTTACAGCCTTAATGTTTATGTTGGTGGTATCAGTTCGAATAAGAACCCCTCTAATTATGGCATTTTATTTCCTTACTGAGCCACGTGCTTTCACTATAGAGCGGCGGGTTGGCAGCAGATCTGGCGAGGAAAGAAGTTTGAAGGTCGAGGTGCACAGGTTCTATTGCCGCAATGGAAAGACCTAGCCTCAAGTCATTCCTTTTTTACCAGCTCCGATTACACGCAATTTCATAGATTTATCTAGCCAGCTATGAACGGTCGGACAATTACATGGCAGCAGCATGCGCTCCTTGGGGATTCCGAGCTCAATAACGAAACTTACCTCAACAGCATACTAACTCACCTGCCATTGAGGCTGCTTTAACAAATGTTGTTAAAGGTGATGTTGCCGGTTATTACGAGTGATTTCGGCAGACCGTAGTTCCTATTTTGAATAAAAATCCTAGTTGCGATGGATTCTTCATAAGCTCGGAGATTGAAAATCTACAAGACTAACTACTGCTGATTAATTGGAAATTTGTTGATGTGAGATAATCCCTAATAATTTAATGAAAGTGCAACTGATATGAGTTTATCTCGCTTATTCTAGGCCCATCACGGGGACTTCGAGAATAAACCCACTTTTACAGCGAGCATTGATGCTCTGCGTGAATATTACACTGCTATATGACAAAGAAGTAAAGTGGCTGTGCCAGAGATGATGCTATTGGCTGGTTTTAACCCGATACAGACATCTCCCGCTGTTCCGTCGTGTTACGTTATAAAGAAATTCTTCCGCACATGAACGTTATGCAGTGGCTTTTCACCGGTCACTCCAATACCATTTGGCATCGTTTTTGTGGTATTATATTAAAATCAGTGAACTGTATACCCTCAATCGATCTAATAATGCACCTGATGTTAGGCTATCTCTTTTCAAACCATCGAGGATCCCGCTTACCGTTAAAGTAGTGCCGGTAATGTAACTGGCCCTCTCACTGGCAAGGAATACTACACCGTCGGCAATTTCTTGGACATGAGCCAGACGGCCCATAGGAGTCTTGTCTATGTTGGGTTGAAGCTATTCGTCCGAGTCCCGGCAGGAGTCAACACAGAGATACGTATGAAGAGCTGCACAATAGCGGAAATCACTTACCAACTCTTTGACGGCCGGGGTTATGAGCGGAGTATTAACAAACCTTAGCCAAATTCACATTAGCTAGGGCTCTATCACCCCCATTGGTAGAATCTGCTTACCCCGGACAGACTGCATTGACCCGAATGCCTTTCTTCGCAAAGTCCAGCGCATCGCTTCGAGTTAGACCGAGGAGGCCGTGTTTCGACATCGTGTACAATGCGTTACCAGGGACTGCCATCATTCCCAGTACGGAATCAATATTGATAATAGCACCTTTGCATGGTGTTCGGCCGTCTCTATGCTAACCGTATTAGCAGAACGATCGACAATGAACTTAAGTCTAATCATTGCCTGGAGACGAACATGGCATCTCCGGAGGGAAGCGGGCTTTGGCCAGCCATTATCTTTAGCTGTGACCGCTCGCAAAGCCATGTGCCTTTAAGATTTATTGTTAAAACTCGATCATAATCGGACGATAGGGCTTCGCTAGTAGGTAGGAGAGGAGAGCCTATTGCAGCATTGTTGACAGCATAATCAATGCGTCCAAACCTCGTGATAGTGTTTTCGAAGATGGTCTTTACTGATTCTTCGTCTGTGACGTCCGCAAGATTTTGCAAGAATTCTACCGCTGGAAATTGTGCAGCCACAATATCTGCGGTTTCTTGTAGTGAGGCCCGGGAGATATCCACAGCGGAAATTCTTGTCACACCATCTCGAGCAAATTGCAGGACACAGGCCCTGCCTATTGCGCCGCCGGCTCCAGTTATGAAAAGAACGCTATCAAGAAGGTGTAATTAGCTGAAAGATCTTAGAAATCCCAGGTCAATAGGGTAAGTTAGAACTTCAATATACCCTTGAAGGCTAAGCCCCATATTGATAGTTAATGGAACGTGTAGAGGAAATCTCGGATATTCAGTGGAAAAGGATCAAGATAAGAAAGGCCCTCCGAGCTGTTAGGCTGCGCTTCATATTTACTTTGTAACTGGAAACGTGCTGTATGTTTAGCTGACAGCCCAGTTCAACAGTCCATACTTCTATTCCATAGTACTCGCTAATCGGATCGGTTGGGCACTCGGCCTAACCTCGTGACAACATCGGCCTATCTTAAGTAGGGCTCCAGGTATTTTAAAAGGAAAACACCTTGGACCCCTTTATGCACTGACTCGACAGAGCTCGCGTACGCAGGACCTGCCTTTAGCCAAGCCCTTGGCATTCTCCTCTTTCACTAGCTCTCTGTGTGCTGCAACTCCTAGCCTCGAAATCATCCAGCTGTCTCCTATATTTAGCTAACTTACTCAAATTTTAAGCTTTGGACAATTGTTTATAGATATAAGCATTGTTTTCATAGACTACGAGATGCTACTAAATCCAACCCACCAAAGAGAATAACATAATATACCATTCTCAGTCTTTCCAAAACAATCCAGGCATCAAAAGTGGAAGGCCTTCTTAGGATCGATGGAAGAGGTGAAATCCGCCTCCTTAGTCGCCATATTGACTGGGAAAGACACGTGCTCATGGACCCACTGCCACCTGCCATCCTCCTTCGTCAAAATTCCAGTTATCCGATAAATCATCTCAAAAGGCTTTCCGTCTTTCGATTTACCTCGAAGCCTCTGCACCATTGAAGCCCAACCAGAAGTTTTCGATGTAGCAAAGACCTCTAGATCTTTGAAGTCTACTTTTGCGTTGGCGAAGTAAGGAAAGGTTTCCTCAAAATGTTCTTTAAAAGCACCACGCCCGGTGAAGCCGAAGAGATCGAAGGTTACCACGTCATTGACTTTATAGAACTTTTTCCCACTCTCTGAATCCTCCGAAAACTCTTGATTCAAGCACGAGGCCCAGCCTTTGTAAAACTCAAGAATCTCTTCTTCTTCCTTCAAAAGTTCGGGCTTGTGACCCTGTCACGAAAATGCATCAGTCACTGGATCTCTCAGATCCATCAACGCAAACGTCGTCTTACAACGCTTTTTGGATAACTCAAATTCTTCCACAAATCCTGAACGGTAGCCAGGGTGTTCTATCCTAATTTTAGCTCTGGTCTAGATGTATTCCAAATAATACGCTTAAATTTTCTTACCTCATCGTAGTACGCCATTTTTAGTAATCTGTGAAGATATGCGTCTTGAGAGTACGGGCTGTATTTCTCCACGTGAATTTTATCGTGATGCTTGGAAGTTTTCAATTTTGAAAGAATAAATTAGACATTTGTATTTCCTGTTGAATGAATATTTCCCCGCAAATATAGCTAAACCCGAAAACTGCCAAGGGGAACATGGTATCTAGTCCGCAACAACCTACAGTAAATGTTCCGCATACCAGGGTTACCCCATGTCACAATATGTCCCGAGTAAAATCGAGATGGCCTCGAAGCCTAGAATTCTGTTTCCCCGTGCGAGAACTGTCCGTGCCCGTTTCTTCGCTCGAACATGAAATATTCCGTGCTAAACTGGGTTTCTGGTTTCGACCTCCGGTGTGAGGATTGACGCTTTGACATCTATCTGTGGCCTTTTTAAGACACCTTGCTAATCGACCTGTAGATTTGGGAGCTCACTCAAGAGAAGTGAACGGAACCGACTGGAGTTTTAGCATCATGACGCCTACAACATTATCACTCATTGTTGCTATGATCACCTATGTAATCTATCGATTGCTTCAGGTTGGCAGACGGGACCCAAGAATGCCCAAAGGACCTCCCACGCTGCCTGTGTTAGGCAATTTACATCAAATACCTCCAACTGGTTTCTACAGAAAGTTGTTCTACCCATTAATTTTTCCGTCTTACATAGTGTAGAAAATCATTATGGGCATTTCAATTGTATTTACTAACCTTTGTTTTCAGGATTCGGGAATGGGGGAAAGAATATGGCGGAGTATTCTCCTTGAAATTTGGCTCATCTAACGTCATTGTCCTTTGCGATAGAAAAGCGGTCCACGACCTTGTTGACAAGAAAGGTCTTATGTATGCCGACAGGCCTCATAGCTATGTGGGCCAATTAATCACTCAAGGCGACCACATGGTTTTGTCATCTAACGACCCCATAACGAGGGAGAAGAGGAGAGCAGCCACGCATAATCTATCCGTGAGGAAGCCCTCCCAAAAGCAACTCATTGTTCCTACTAACACTCTCCTCAAGCCTAGAATCATTGACGAAAAGCTTGCGCCTATCCAAGAATCGGAGTAAGCCTGAAGACTCAGTTATAAATCTGTACACAATATAGAAGATTTTTTTAACGTTTGAATCATAGAATAACACAGCTTATGTTCGACTTTCTGGAGACCCCCGAGGATTTCTTCAAACATTTTCGTCGAGTAACTGCATCTATTGCATGCACTCTTGTGTATGGCCAGAGAGCCCCTACTTATGACTCTTTTTGGGGTCATGTGAGTTCATAATATCTGGCTTTCATAGTTGCAATAATTATTAATCATGAGCAGTGTGTTTATGATGCTTTGCAATTCGTAAGTCTCTTTTATTCCCTATCAAAAGGAGTATTAACAGTAACATAGTTCGGACAAGCACTAGAGCCGGGAGCCAACCCTCCTGTTGACGAGTTTCCCTTTCTTAAAATCTGGCCGACAAGATGGAGCTACTGGAAAAAGCGCGCATTTGCTTCTGGAGCAGCTATGGATGCTATTTGGAGCAAGTCTAGAGCCTTTGTAGAAGAGAGAAGGAGAAGAGGCGAGAAGCGAGACTGCGTTGCTGACAGACTTCTGGATGAATATGAAGAAAAAGGGTTTCCGATGACGCAACATGCTTTTGACAACCTTCTTAGAGAGATGGTCGAGGGGGGTGCTGAGACAACATCTTCGTCCTTGCTAACTTTAATGCTCGCTCTGGCTAAGAATCCTCATATTCAAGAGAAAGCTAGGAAGGAGATTGACGCCATATGCGGCACTGATAGGTGAATGACGCATCCCTAGCAATCACTTGTCCAACTTTATCTTGGCTGTTACTAATCCCTTTACGAGATCGCCCACATGGTCCGATTTTAAAGATATGCCTTATATTAATTGTATTGTTAAAGAAGGCATGTGCTGGCGACCGGTGTAAGAACAAACAATGTCTCGAAAGTTTTCAAGCTCACTCGATCAGTATATCAAGTGGATTACCACATCGCAATAATAAAGAAGATGAGTACGAAGGAATGCTTATCCCGAAAGATTCTACGATATTTATTCCCATTTGGGCCTTACAACATTCAGAACACCTCGGCTTCAAAGACCCGGAATCATTCAATCCTGACAGATATATCAATCACCCGAAGCTTGCGAACGACTATGCCGGAAGCCCAGATTATAATATGCGTGATAAGTGCCCTTTACTGAGCCTGCTTGTCTCTTACCTGATCATTGATGAAATTATAATTTAGAGCTTAGCTAACATGTTTTCGGAGCAGCACATCACTATGCCTACGGGGCTGGTCGGCGGATGTGTCCTGGAATACACCTGGCAGAACGCAACCAGTGGCGTATGCTGTCAAAAATTCTGTGGGCTTTCCAAATCAACGAACCTACCGACCCAATCACAGGGAAGACTATACCAATTGACCCTGAAGCATACGAGACAGGCCTTCTGCACGCCCCGTTGCCTTTCAAGGCATCCATCAAGCCCCGAAGCTCAGCTCATATCGACACTATCAGGCGCGAAATGGCCGAGGCACGTAAGGTGTTTGTAAAGTGGGAGTAGTGAAAGTGCTCAGAAGACGTCTGATGTCGCGTAATGATAGAACTTTTACCAAAACTTAATTGGTATTAACGCTATCAATGAGTTAACGGTTAATCGACATGCAAAGCCTAGAAATACTGGGAGGTTTACTCAAACTGATGTCAGGACTGCAGGAGCCAAAACAATCTTCCCTATAGTCGCATATTATACCACTAAATAAAACATCGCGTCGATGCTTTCTAGAATTTCAATGGGAAACTTGCCAAATTCGTCTACTAGCTGTTGTCTTCCGACAAATGATGCTCTACCCCATCGAATTCCTGGTTATGTACTGCCCTGATATTCGAATAGTAGGCTGATAACTGCGTGGGCGACTGCTTGTTGTTTTGGTAGTTGACATAACTACTCGTGTGTGGTTATGTCCGTCCAATTTGAAGGCATGAAAGTGCATGATCATTAAATTCGTCAACTTTTGGGCGGGTCTATGAGCGTGTCTGTATTTGATGTTGACGGTCGTTGATTGGCTGGCAAGATCAAGAGCTGCCCTTTTCGGCTCGGTTTCAGTAAGCCTCGTTGCGTTAGTACGCGCTGGAGGCTGAGTGGCATAGGTAAGTATTTAACAGCACAGACCCAATTACTGTACCTCAACATGCTTGTATATGCCTTGTGTGCCTTAACCTAGATTTTTGCCTGTAGTCGAACACAATTCAACTCAGTGCGCCAAGTTTTCTAAATTAAGTCGCCCCGGATAGATTTTATTGGCGCCTTTTGTTGGTGTGCGTGGCTTGAAGCATTCAGGTGCTAGCCTCGGCCACGGTCCACGATCCCGCCCCTCTTACTACCCACCTACCCTAGTCTTTCCTCCATCGCTCAAACCAACGGCGTCCCACCATCGAAGCCTCTAGCTGAATGACATGCTTTCCCGCTTCTGCTAACGCCATGGCCATTTCTCGTTCCGTTCCGCTTCCATCGGCCTATACCGTGTACATTGAATGCTTTTTCGGAATGAAATTTCGTTCGGCGTCCTCGGCGCGGATTCTGATCGAAAGTCTCGATTAACTTAAGCCCTTGCTATGGGTCTTAGTCATCTGCTTCAGGAGTCCTGCTTGGGTTGGCTTGCCAGTTGAAACAATAGACGGTATGATATCCATGCTCGGTGGCAGCACGCATTGACTGTTTGAGGGTACAATAGAGCCAGGGAGTCCAATCCGAGAAGAGGAACTTGAAGTACCTCGCCTGTATCCATGAACTTCGCCTCTGCGCCTTGGATGCGCCTAGAATTTTCTCCCTCCGGGGCTTCCGCTATAGGAGACCAATTCTTTAGTGTAGCGTGTGCGAAAAATGAGGGCCTTGATAAATCATTGGGGGCATGTTTTTAGGTGCATACCCTTTGCAGTAGAAAGAATTGCGATGTATCATAGAGTTGACATGATCTAAGAACGTAAACGAAACTAGCCTCTAGTTGTTCCTAGCTATCCGCCGCTACGTGCCCCTAGCCATCCGTGCGCCAGATGACAGACATTCTTCCGCTTTTGCCTATGCTCCATTGGCCGCCTTCGGTCAGGCGTGTTTGCCTTGGAGTTGTTCGCTCCTTAGCGCAGGCTCGCTAGGTAAGTCGAAGATCACGGGCGCGATCTCGGCCTAGCACAGCCCATCGGACAATACATTCTCAAGCCACCCAATAGACCCCTTATTACCTGCATACGCCAAGGGGCGCTCTGCAGCTCCCAACCACATAGGGAAAGCTTGCATGATAACCCAGAACGGTACAGAACGCTCTTGACAGCTTCTCTTGTCAGCCAATAACAGGGATGCGGCAGGGCAAAATACGAAATATCTTTTTTAAGCCTGTTTACCCGACAAATTTGTCCACATCGGGATAATTCGCTCTTCCCACATCATGATGTCGGGTCCTATAATTTCCACTTCGAAGAACTTTGTACCAAAAAGTGAGCCATGGGATTTCAGACCCCGCGTTTGTACCCTCGTTGCTAGTAGAAGGCTAATCATTTGTTGGAGTACTCCTACTTGGCGCTTGCAGCTGGCAAGAAAGATATATATATCAGATGCTCTATCCACCCTTGAAAAAATCAGGGCTTGGAACAAGAGTTTGGTTCCTTTGACTGAGTCCCTTCATTCTTAAGCAAATCCCATATTACTCCCAACACGAAGTTGATTCGAGTTATACTCTCGTTTATCATGTCTTTCAAGATGATTTCCACTGCTTTTGCAGTGACTGCACTCCTTTCATCCGCTACGGCCTTTCTGGAGAAGCGTACCCAGACTCCTCTACCTCCATGCTCTTATCCTTACACACCATTCATTTACTCTGGGTGCTACTACGATGCCGTGTACAACCGGTCTCTTCCATTCATGGCTCCAATTGAGTTCAACAATGCAACTGTTGAGCAGTGTACTGCTGCATGCAAGGTTTGAATTCCCGTCTTTTGTTACTACATCTCATTTAACAACTTATTATAGGGTAACGGCTACCGATACGCCGGCTTAGAATACTATGGCCAATGTTACTGTGGTGCTAGCATTTCAAGCGACGTGGCTCCCCCAACTGACTGTAATTTCACTTGCAATGGAGATCCCAATGAGATCTGCGGCGGCCAAGATAGGCTTTCCATCTATCAGGACCCTACCTTCCCTGACGCTTCCGACATTGCTTGCTCCTCCGAATATAAGTCTCTCGGCTGTTACACTGAAGGGTCGAATGGCCGTTCATTGGCCTATTCCCAAATCCAACTCAATGCGTCCATCATGACCACGGAACTTTGTCTCAATGCTTGTGGCGCTAAGGGTTACCCATTTGCTGGAACTGAGTATTCCCAGGAGTGTTACTGCGGTGTTGTTCTTGGGAATGGAACCGTTCCTGCACCCGCATCTGATTGCAATATGCTCTGCAACGGCGATTCTTCCGAGACATGTGGCGGTCAAGACCGCCTAAATCTCTACGTCTCTACATATTTAGAATCCGCCGAGCCGTGCGAGGCTCCCCCAGTCTCATCCTCATCCTCATCCTCCTCCACCCCAACTCCTAGCTCTGCAGTGTACAGCTCTAGCTCCACAGTTTCTAACCCCAGCTCCACGGTTTATAGCTCTAGCTCCTGGATATATAGCTCCAGCTCCATAGCTTCCAGCTCCAGCTCCACAGTTCCTAGCTCAAGCTCCACGAAGTATAGCTCCAGCTCCTCGTCTACTCTTTCAACCGTCACAACCTCCTGCCCTATCCCATCAAACACATACAGTCCCCCACCGCCACCATCAAGTACTGTTTCAACATCATGCACTCCGGCACCGACGTCCTCATGCCTTTGCGCTACTCCAACCCCCTGGAGCGGCAGCAAGGCCGTCGGTGGGTATCAGCTTCCCTGCGTCGGCTGTAACGACCAAACTTCACAGCGCCCTAGCTACCCCTTCAAGCTTTTCAACCAAAAGAACTTCGGCCAGTGCCCTGTTTACGGCAAGGGCAAGACTAGCAACGCCTGTACAGATGCCTGTACAACGCAGTACACTTGGTGCATGAGCTATGCAAACAGCTGCAAGAACAACAAGTATGCTCCCGAGAGCTACAGCTCCGCGAACAACCGCTGCCGCCAGCAGTATTCGGACTGCGCGAATGCGAACCAGGCCGTTGTGGATGATGGGAGGTGCAATACTACAAGCAAGAATACCCCTGCGACATCCAATCAGTGGTATACCTGGTGCTCAAACTACATTTCACAGTGGTTCCATTAATTCTAGATGATATGGTGAGGTTACTGATTTTGGCGAGACGAGATGAAAGGAAATATGGCGTGGATAGGGAAGTATTTGCTTCGGTAGTTTGACGTGCGACATATAAGTCGATAATGTTGTTTGGAATATTTAATTCATAATATAAAAAAAGTCATGATTGAGGTCAAGCATGACTACAGTAAAAGTTTGCATTCCAGCTACCAAATATTCTATCGTGAAAACTGGTATCTTGTAATATGGAGGTGCCCGAGAGCGAGGTTCTACACATTTGCGAACTTCCCCGAAGCCCCAGGACCCCGGGGTAAAAGCATACCCCCCACCTAGACGGCAAAGCGACAAGGACAAACCCCTCCACCTCAGGCGAGTAGACTCTTTCCCTAGCTTATGGAGCTAGTTCTCGCTGTGCTGCTATCCAATGCAGCATGCACGTAGCAATTCTGCGGCTGAGTCGCCGCTGCAGCTTCCACAATGAGAGAGCTTCCCCGCTGACGTTGACGCCCGCTGTACGCCTTTCCGAGTTACGGCGCAGGTGTCACGCTTGTTCCTGCATGCGCCTGGCGTGATGCGAGTGGGTGCTGGGGTGAGGTTAGCGAGGGCGACGCAGGTGGTCCTACCGAGTCAGGAATGTGCATGAACGATGCGCACAGGGTGTGCAACGGCCGCGCTGGAGTACTCCTTCATACATTGGTAAGGGTAGAGTACGAGGCATTGGTGGTGGAATCGTGGTTAGGAATGGCCGCTAAGTGACTAACAACGTGGTGAAGCCTACCAGCAAATGATCGTCGAACTTTCTTTGAACTTCACTTAGCTCCTATCATGACATGGCTTTAAATAGAGGGGAGAATAATGCACACTTCGTGGGGTGCTGCACATCATCTTCCTTCTACGAAGCAATAGTTCATCTGCGAAGGCCCGGAGACAGCGAAATTCCCTGTCTCCTATGGCAGAAGAGCAGTCCAGTGTTGCAGAAATGGCCTTGAAGAATATAGGTTTCAAAGGGCCACATATGGCGGGCACTCAATCTTCTATCATAGCAAGGTTCGACATTTCTCTTCACAAGTTCCCATGGGGAACTGCGACGATGGTTCATCGTTGCCTTCTTTGAACATGCGTTGCTCCTTCCCATAGTCATAGCCACCTTAGGCCGGACACGACACATTCTGCTCTCTGCTCTCTACTCTCTCTCTACTCACATCTCATGGTCAAGGCTCCACGTCGTCTCTCTTTCTTTCAGTATTTCTACTGGTATTCTTGTTACAACCGCACCCACATACCGGTCGTTATGCCCATCATAGTACCTAGAAAGAGAAAGAATGCACATACGCGTAACTTGACTTCCCGTGAGAAAGGCAAAGTTCGCATCATCGAACGATCTCTTGATGGAACGCAGGAGTTTCTTCCTAATTTTCTCCGTCTCCGATCATCCTTCTCAAATGCTCAGGCGATATCGAAGATCCGCCAAGGAAGCATAAAAATCCTCTCGGTATTCCGCATAAGGAAAAGCATGGCTACTTTAAGTTTCCGTTTTTGTCAGGGCTTACATGTAAGAAGGTACTCCTGCCTCGTCCGCTTTATCAGCTTCCGATCGATGCGTTCCATTCTCTCCCGTCTCTACTCGCGCGGCATCTCCCACTTCAAGGCAGGCTGGAGACCGCCGCCCTAGGTCTATCAAATTCCAGAGTTTGCCGCAGATTATTATTTCGGATGGCGAAATTGATTCGACGGAAAGTAAGACGGCAAAGTCACTCCCTATTAAGCTAGCAGCTCTGGATGGAGAATCGGAACCAACCTTACCTGCCTCTCACACCACACGTTCGCGAGTTTCTGGACTACATATGAGCAAATCAACGCCTGGTTTGTCTAGGCAGATTTCGCACAGAATATCTTCTGCTCTTCTTCAGACAACAGCCACTGTAGTCCATCGTCCAAAACTACAGTGCCGACCCAGCATAACAGCTGCTAATTTTATTCAACATCCTACTTCGTCATCCTTCCCTTTAGCACCTTTGCCCGCATTGCCTTCGCCTACATTGTCCTCGCTCACAACCCCATTGAATACTGCCGTCGACGAAATCAACATTCCATCCCAACCGTCAAGTGTTAATGGTAGCGGCCTGGCTCCTTCAAGCGTTTTATCGACAGCACCGACGTCTTTATTCTCTTCTGCCACTCCTAGATCTGCCGAGGGGACCAGTGCCAAATGCTGCAAGGAGTTGCCTCTTGCGGAGAATGCAGGGCCACCGGTAACTGAGCATCCTGCCGAGCCAATCGCTGGTCAGTCTCTCATTTTCCCTAGGCAAGACTCACCACGGCTTGTGGAGCCTTCTATAACTACTGTTGAAAACACTGCTGCCGCGAAGATCTTTCTAGAAACACACTTTAATTCTCTACTTGCAAACAAGACCACACCACGCTCACAGAGACGCCGAAATCTAGAGAGACGACTCTTTTCCATGGTTCTTTCTAATGAAGAACGACAGGAACAGCGTCGGGAATGGTATCGTGCTGAATCTGAGCATCTCCGTCAGATTCGCACCATGAAATCCAAGACTCTGGCACGGCGTAATCTCAAGGCCGTCCATATTTCCGGCTATGAAGTTGTCAGAGTATTGGGAAAGGGAAGCTTTGGTGTGGTCCGATTGGTCAGAGAGAGGGGTGAAGCATCTCCCGAGAATTCTCGCGGTGTTTGGGAATCTGCTGAGGCTTTTGACGGACAAGGTGACGGACATGACGGGCATAAAAGAACACCCAGCCGCAATCGGAAACAGGTCTACGCCATGAAGGTCATTCGCAAATCCGACATGCTCCGAAACAGCCAGGAAGGTCATCTACGTGCGGAAAGAGACTTTCTCGTTGCTTCAGAAAATTCTCGGTGGGTCGTACCATTGATTGCTAGCTTCCAGGATAATCACAATCTTTACCTGGTGATGGAGTATATGGTTGGAGGCGATTTCCTAGGTTTGCTTCTTAGAGAAGATATCCTTGACGAAGGCGTTGCCCAATGGTATGTCGCAGAGATGATTTTATGTGTGGAGGAAGCTCATAAAATGAACTGGATTCACCGCGACGTTAAGCCAGACAACTTTTTGATCACTGCATCCGGTCATTTGAAGATCTCCGACTTCGGTCTAGCTTTCGATGGCCATTGGGCGCACAATCAGACCTACTATAACGAGCAGAGGCACTCACTTATTAGAGACCTCGACATTCAAATCAAAGGTGACGCTCAAGATCACCAAGAAGATTTGGAGAAGCAAAAAGCGCAAAAGATAGCAGATGTCATCAACGGCAAGTCACTCAGGCGAGAGAGGTTTGGGACTAAACACGAGACTATGAGTGGGCCGATCCTGGATTGGTTGAACCGTACGCAACGACGGAGTTTTGCTAAAAGTGTCGTGGGTACAAGCCAGTACATGGCACCGGAGGTGATCAGAGGTGAGGCATATGACGGACGATGTGATTGGTGGAGCATCGGCATCATTCTTTACGAGGTTCGTTCTACCTCACTTCTACAGGGATAGCTTTGATTGATCCGAGTTTTAGTGTCTGTATGGATGTACGCCTTTCTTCTGTGAGAACAGAACGGCTACCAAGGAAAAGATTCTTGTAAGCTAGTTCTATCCAGGCGATGGGTCCTTGATTCGAAGATGTCGTGGCTGACTCTTGCAGCGCCACAAACAAATGTTGAAGTTCCCTGTTGACCAGAGATTTGCTCGTCCAAACACCGATAGGGTTCCACTGGCTCCAGTCTCTCGCAATGGGATGGATCTTATTCTAAGGCTGTTGGACGAGAAAGAGGTCCGTTTATCAGCGAG
The DNA here is from genome assembly GCA_001692915.1 of Glonium stellatum. NCBI lineage: Eukaryota > Fungi > Ascomycota > Dothideomycetes > Gloniales > Gloniaceae > Glonium > Glonium stellatum. The sequence continues at coordinate 18,432 of KV748514.1, read as the reverse complement.
GAAATACCGCGAGAACGATTTCGCAATTGCTAGGAAGGCTCTCGGAGCGCGATACCTACGTAATATCAACTACTCTGGTCACTTCGTCTTCCGGGATGATGCCGAGGATATCAAAGCCCATCCCTTCTTTCGCGGAATTGAGTGGTCCACTCTTCATCTTGCGCATCCACCATTCGTTCCACGGGTCTCGAGTAATCAGTCAATCACAAAGTACTTCGATGATGAAGCGGACATTCTCAGTGGGTCAGATCATCTCGATTCTTCAAGCTATGCTAGCGAAGGCAAGCAAATAGGCACGGTTGAAGACGCCAATAAATCCAAAAAAGAAGAAAGGGTTAAAAGATTGAAAGCGGTAAAACAGACTGTAGATGATGTTACCCAAGCCAAAGCGCCAGAGAAAGTCAGAAGACGCAAGAAAGAGAAGAAGAGACCAAGAGATAAGTTGTTGAGGGATCCTGAGGTTGGGCGGACAGTCTTAGAGCTTAGGAAGAAGGGCGCATTTATCGGCTATACTTACCGCAGGCCAAGGTTTGCGATGCCGGAAATGAGCGATAGAGCTGGGAGGGCGTCATTAGCGAGGCAAAGCGTTATTCCTATAATCGCATGATTACACGGAACAGACGAGACGGAGTTAGGGTCTAATTCATGGCTTTCCCTTTTGCGTTTTCCTTTAGCGTCTTCACTTCGTTTCGGCTTTATTTTTAAGATGAGCTCATTCGTTACAAATGCTGGCTTCCCCTCTGGAAGTGAAATTCTTACCCAAGTGCTCGATAATGCTTGTAGTGTTCCTGGTTACCTTGGTTTTTTATAGGCCATTTCATCAGTTCATTCATATTAATTTAACCCATGTTACACCTGGCCTAGCCACTAAGAGGACGCAGAACTCGTTCTAATTAACATATGGCGCGATAGAAGCAAGTAGGATCCTTCTCGGCCGATCTTTAGACGCAACATCACGATCTTCGACTATGATAAAAATACAACCTTACACAATCATGTAGTAAGGATAGACTAAAGGTATTGGCTGCATTATCTTTACGTGGCGGGAAACACCATGAGATCGAAAGTATATATGTAATTTAAACTGGCTGAACCCGCGGTGCTAGGGAGGGTGATTAACCACTTGTGGCTAATGGAGAAGCACTATAGTAGCATCTATCGTAGTAAGAGCCGCCTAGACATCCAATAAGTGTAGCGCATAACCGGCTAGCCCACCCTAGTGTAGAGACGGACTCTGCGTTGTGCTATTCTAGCACCTTGAAGGAAGGCCTTTGGAGGGGCCCATCTTGTGTATGTAGCTACCGATTGCGGTTAACTATTGACCTTAAGCCATCGCTACTCCTTAAATGACAATGCTTTCATTGAATTTTTCTGAGACGAGATGACTACGTTCCTGTCATGGTGTCGTAATATGAAATGCTTAAATAAGGCCCGACGGGCCTGGCCGTTGGTTACGAGGTAGACTTGTCAACAAGTAAGTTATAAACCCCGCATCATTTATTATAAGCATATTAGCCACCTCGCGAATTTTCTCGCGCACTTTGTACTGTGCTTATAAAATAAATGATATGAGCTGAACAACTTAGTTATTAGCAAATCTAATCGTTATACGTAGGCTCTACTAATAATACATTTATATTAGTAGCCACTTTAAAATGTACTAGGGATTGTCTCGCACTCATGTAATAGATATTAGCTAGCATATGCTTATTCTAGAATGGAACAAAGTTTTAGCGTTTGTTGGGGAGTTGGAGTGTAAGTTTTTTACCGAGTCCAAACAGGGTACCAGTTGAATAAGTAGCAATTGTAAAGCGCAACACGCCAAACCCGGGTTCTAACTAGCTACCGAAGCAAGCCAGCCACACGTCACTATTCCCGTGTCGCAGTTCTAGTTTTATCCTTTGCCCGCTCTCTGTCGTCGCACTGTGCTGTACAGTTGCAAACTCACATTAGAGGGTTCGCAGAGTAGCGCCGCATATGCCATGAGTTAGTCTTGTAGGTAATTCATCCATCTTAGACTCAGCCTGGATATAACGTGCCTTTGTTGATAGAGCCTTTAGAAACCCCACAGCGACCCAGTTACGCGACTCAATGTACACAGCGTCTACACGATATAGGCCATGGCTCTTTGTGTCCTACAGGATGTCTCTGTAGAAACAACGGTATCGCCAAGGCTTGAATTTATGCCTGCTGAGATTATGGCCATAGTGTGCGATTATCTCCACAAGACTGATGATATATTCTCTTTGCGATCAAGCTGCAGAAGGATCTGCGACACGTCTCTCTATTCATTCGCAAAGAGGTTCTTTACTGCAATCAGATTTATGCTGCATCCACTCAGCCTCGAAGCCCTTAGGGAAATTTCACAGCACGAAGGACTCGCACCATACATACAGCAGATTACCATTGGAACTGATCAACTCACTCAAAGGGATCCTAAAGAGCGCCTGTTTTCTGGGAAGGAGTTGGTGCGTCAACGCGCGTACATGCGTCTTCTCAACGAGCAGAACGCAATGGAACTTCAGTGCTACGACGTGGCTTTGCTGGCTGATGTATTCTCGAGACTCACCAATATCCAAGTCATTCATGTCACAAACCGTGTGGAATCAAAAGTCCTTGACAGCCATAAGAACCAACACAGCTGGGGCATGCGAAAAATCCAAAGGGAAACTGGGTTTCATTTCCCGGATTTGGACGTCACATATCCTGTTTCTGAAGAAGCTAGTCGTATCCGAGCATATGACATAGTTTTCCGCGCAATGGATCTTGCGCTTGGCATATCTAAAGTCAAACTCAATATCACTATTGATCTTCGCTGGTGTGATAGACAAAATCCTACCGACTCCCCTCGGGGTCTAAATTGTTGGGACATGCGGTCCGGCGCCTGGAAGCACACTGCGTTGCCTAAACTCCATGAATTGCAGATCGGTTCATATTTGAACAGGCCCTGGGAGGATTGGTTCATCACAAGCTCGCCAAACCTCAAAAATTTGATGATTATCAACTGGAAAGCGGCCAATGATAGCCGACTGCGTTCAACATCGTTTCCGCAATTGAGTTCAGTTAGACTGGAAGGAGGGGAAGGAGCCATAAATGATATCGTCACGTTCTTACGCAATCACTCGAATTCGTTACGCCGCATCTGCATTCGCAACTGGAGCACTGAATACGATTCTTGGGTACCGGCACTCAGAGAGATGCAGACAATGCCCCATCTCACTAGCCTCCACTTAAGTAACATATCCGGCGCTGCTACACGCACAGTCTTAACAGTAAATAAGCGGGAACATGAAGGACTTGTAGATTGGCACGGAAGCGAGATATCACACAAGCTGGGGTTGTTGGCTAATGAGTACAATACAATTTCTCTAGATATTCAGGGGAGAAGGGTGGGTCCACATTATGTAGATTTCAGAGCATGGCATGTTGGGGAAAGGACAGACGAATAGCTATGAAGTAGTGATGACAGGCCTACCTTTTAAACTTGCTCTCCTAGCTAGACAAGATCTGGATATTATAGTCAGGGAATTCCACTTTGACATAACTCCAGCATTTCAAAGATACGACTGTGTTCTGTTCCATACATCTTGAAAGCCGATAATTTAGATGCTAAGCTTTCCCCGATTGCGTAGCTGAAACTTACGAGAACAATAAGGGGCAAAAAAGAAAACCAGCCGCTTCGTCTGGTGAGCAACGATTCTTCAACTTTTCCCTACTGACTCGCATACAGGAAGTTGCAGAGGATTAGTATTTTCTGCACAGGCCTTGAGAAACACGACATGCTCTATGCAGCTTGGGCCTTCGACAGCAGCATTTGACACAAATTGGTGTGTTTTCCCCACTCAAGCAGTCTTAAGAACCAAATCCATCAACCAGCACAAGCAAGATTCACTGTCTAGTAAGCCTCAGTAATAAAGTGTCATTACCTGCTTGCTTATAAATCTAGTATTCCTTCTTGTGAGGTTAGAGCTAAGAGCCTCTACGCCCCCCCCGCCTGCAGGAGTCGATCAGTAATCACAGGTTTAGGCAATCTTTAGAGGCTTCATCCGTCTACGAACCCATTCAGTTCCTTACCTGGCCAATCTTGATCTGCTGAGTAACTAACGGCACTAAATAGATCCAAAATTAGGCATGGCTGACTAGTAAACTTCTGACATAGAACTAAACAAGTCTATCCTCCGAAAGACATCTTGCTAGTTATACAGGATTAGACGACAAACACACTGATACAATCTCTAAAATACCTCCTGCTTTCTGTGTGTGGAACATCTAGCCCTTGTTGACAAGCTTCCCGCCCTTATTACGCAATATCTTACCCCTCTACTGATTGGTAGTTATATTGAGACGCATACTTGAAAGCCATTGCATGACTTCAACCCATATGAATCATTAGTTTCCTGCGTTACTGAGCATGTGTCATGCTGACCGAGACGCTTCATAATATCCCCCGCTTCATTCTACGTTATCGCCATTGCGTGCTACTCCGCCCAGGAAGGCATGGTTTTTACGTGGAGTGAACAACGTCTATAAGACGCCAAGGCCTTACCATCACAGCTATAAACTTGTTGAAATCTCCAAAATAACCCCGAACGCTTGACTAAGAGACTGGCCCTCAATGGCAATCCTAAATTCTGTGCTTGTTATCGCACCAGCGGGAAAGGTAGGTCAAGCAATTTGCAAAGAACTGGGAAAAAGAAAGGACAGGTTCAAGCGCATCGCTGCATTTAACAACACGTCTAGGGGTGGTAGTGATGCCAAGGACAATTTGCTAGCCGATTTGCATAACCTGGGCCTAGAAACTGTTTCCGGAAGTTATCAAGACGTGGACATCTTCCGTGGGTTTGATGTCGTAATCATGCCTTTAGGGAACCATGGCCTATATCTGCAGCCGCAGATAATCGACACAGCTATTGCCGCTGGTGTACGCCATTTCTACCCATCCGAGTTCGGTGCAGATCTTCTAGTTGGTGACAACTGGCACCAGCGGTACTACAAGTACAAAACTATAACCCGGGAACACTTGACAGCACGTTCCAAAGACACTGAAGGCTTGGGATGGACCTTTGTGGAAATCGGGAGATTCACCGAGTGGTCCGTCATAAAGCATTTTGGTATTGATAACGCTAGTCACAAAGCCACAATCTACGGTAACGAGAATGGACGCCAAAGTTTGCTGAGTGTAGAGGAGTTGGTCAACCTATAGCTTTGGTCTAATAGCTAGCTAACCAAGTTTAAGTTCTTTGGCGTACTTTATGCATACTCTTTCGGATCCTTTCGATGAGTCGATTCCTACCTCACGCCAGCGAACTTACCGCTTCAACGGCGGCCCGTACACGTGGAGCCAGATATTCTCAACCCTCGAAAAAATCACCGGACATCCATATGATGTTACCTACGTTCCTGTTGAGCAGGTGCTTGAGAAAGAGGCCCGTGCAAAGGAAATCGGCGATGTGGACTTGGAACTCGAAGCCAGCCACCAGCTCATTCAAGGTAGGGAAGGGACTCTTCTACCACAACCATGGGACAATGGCAGGTTCCCCAATGTGAAGCCAAAAGGCCTAGAAGAGGCTCTAAAGCAAGCATTTGGCAATCCGGGGATGAGAGAATTCCTGGGATTATAAGTTAATACAGAATTTTTGATGGCAAAGGTATATGGTTAGCCTATAGGCATTGGCTACAAAATTTTGTAGAGAAGAAGAGAATGGGGATACAACAACGATATCCCCTACAAAAACGTGGATCGTTTCCAATGGCGGCTATTCTGTATCTCCACTGGAGTGACTGTACGTTGTTCCCGAGTGGACTTGATAGTGGTTTCATTCACCTTTACGGTTACTTTATGAATAGATAGTGTCTTTCACTACACTTTCCCGAAGAGGAATGCCCGTGTGAGGCGACATAGTTAGATTCATGACACCCTCAAAGCTTGCAAGTTCAGAAATGGAAACGAATTGTATTTTAAAAAGCAAAATGCCGACGCTACAATTTTGTGAAATGACTGGGAAACAGAAAGCAGGCTAGTAGTGCACCCATAGTCACGCTCATTTCTGAGTAAAGAACAGTATCGAATAGAGTTAGCTGGAATTTTTTACTACTCATATAGGGGCCCCTGACGTAGATCGGGAGATGTATTGAGGTGGCACCAATTAACCAAAGGTCCTTTTAATGTAACTATATGTCGCACAAAACCCATGCACATGGTCTCGCATTCAATTACTCACTGAAGCCATAGAACACCTGTTCATCATATGCCTCTTGTATGTTACCATAATCATGCGCTACTTGTGCGGTAAATCAACTTCAACAGTTTGCACAATTTCTATCGATCGTCAGCTCACTCTTCTCTTTTCATTTACTTTAACGGAGAGTATCAGATATGCTATCCCCAGCCAGTGATTCCTTCTATAAAATAGCAATGCCTATTGTAGACTTGCCGAACGAACTGATGGGTGAAATATGCGGGCTTCTCGACACAGACGCCATGTTTTCTTTGCGTTTAAGCTGCAAAGAACTGAAGAGAAAAACATTATATCAATTCGGAACAAGATTTTTTAGATCGATGAGATTCATGATCTTCCCCGACAGCCTCAAAGCACTGCTAGATATATCCCAGAGCGAAGAACTAGCGTGTTTCCTTCGGCAAGTCTACATCGGAACCGACGAACTCAGCTCTGAAACGTTGCTTCTTCCCAAGTCTTGCTATGACACCTACTTGGATATTCTAGCGGAGCAGATAGACATGGAGAAGAAGGGAGAAGATATTGCCATGCTCGGAACCGCGCTATCGAATCTCCCGAACCTCGACGGGGTTACAATCACCGACGAAGTCGCATCTCCTCTGCTTGGCAGGCCCTCTGAAAATCAAGAAAGCTGGGGTAAATGCCTTGTTATGAAACGTCTTAGGAAAACAGTTGGCCCTAGAGCATTCATCAATAACATCTTCCAACAGGATAGTTCCATGCACACTTACGGGCTATTCCATAAAGCTCTTGAAATGCACAAGTTGAGGAGAGTGGAATTAAGAGTACATTGCTCTGCCAGCCTTTGGAGACGCACAGCGCCCACTATTGATGAAGATAACAGTCTGTGGCCTGATCCAACCCACCTAGGCAAAGTAGAACTCCTAATCCCAGAGGGAGATACCTGGCTTTCACCAACCAACGCGCTCCTTTTTAAACCAACCCACCTACGTAGGCTCGAGTTAATGCACCTTCGTTTGGGTTGCGTTACTCAATGCTTCATCAAAATAGCAAATTCATATTTCCCTTCTCTTCGAGTCCTTGAGTTGAGATACTGCACAGTGGGCACGGTGGAGCTCCAACGACTCTTGACGAAGCATTCAGCCATCCTAGAGCAAATTAAAATGAAGTCGTGCGAACTAGAACAGTTAGATTGGCGTCCTATCTTCGTCACAATGCAGCAGATGCCCAAACTTGGGTTCCTGAAGTTGAAAAAGCTTCATGTTCGTCAGGCTACAAGGGAATTATCTCATTGCAGTGGGTGTTTTCATGTTGAGTGGAGAAGTTCCGAGATCGCAGCCGGTCTTGCAACCACGATCAGTAATTATGCAGCGGTCACAGCTGAGACTGATGGAGGAATATTCGTCCTTTTCCCAGAGTAGCCGTCTGCGTAGGAGAATAGTAGACGCCTAGAGTGCGATCGGAGGAGTAGATAAGCGGTATTTTGGGCGGCTAAACTAGACAATATAGCTAAAGAAGTTAGCAGTACGAGAACTAATTAATCAAACTATCACCAATTGGTTAATTAAGTAGAATGTGATAAGAAGGGAATTCTCAATCGATTCTAGCATATAACAATAACTAGTATTTGACGGGGAGAATTCATGAAATTTGCAGAGTAGGCCTGGAAGGTGGTGTGAGCTTCACTCAAAATCACAGAAATAATTTTTTATACAAAGTTACATATCATCTAACACTAGCTGAAAGGACCCCTTCGATGTTCAGACCAAGCCATACATTAGATAGAATGAGTGACGTCTCCTCGACATCACTTGGAGCCATTATTTGTCAATATCACTCTCTGTCGTCGTTTTTTCGTCAGACATCAAGCGTTCCCCTGTAAGCCCACCAAAATATCGAAGAGCGCTGTAAGGCCATTGCAAATCTTGACACCTCATCATGGCGGTGGCCTTGTCAGGCCTTAAAAAGAATTCCACGATATAATTTAGAACACATCACGCGCCATCTCAGATTCAACCCCCACCCTCTCCAAACCAGAATCCGACACACCACGCTCACTAAGTGGCTAGACCTTCTGATTTTGCCAATAGCTCTTTCTCAATAACAAACTTATTCTCCGCTAAACGTGGCGCGTCAGCTGTGAGCGCGTCGGATTCTCTAGTATCGACGTCATGTCAGACCCTGAAGTCATTCTCGCTTGGAGGAAATTCTTGCAGGCCAAATTATGCCCTGGAAAGCTGTTGGAAAATAATGTCGAGAGTTTGATGGCAGAAGCCCAAGACTGCACCACTAGCGCAACGTCCTATATCCTGAATGGCCTAAAGAGTATTGAAATGTGGTTAGAAAGAGCTTTCCGGAAAGGTTTCGTTGAAGGCCTGCTTCCATTCAAACTCCAAATATACTCAACGGATGCCTTCAAAAGTGGTCGCAACACTATATTCCATAATTCGGCACAGTATCGTAAATCTCAGTATATGGGTCCGTCCAGGCATGGTCATTCGTCGTAATTGTTCTCCGGGATATGGTAATATAACCTTGGGGGTCCGCTATAGATGGTTTTTCGGTTTCAAACACTCTTAGAACGATACGAGTGCTTTGGGGATATATTTTAGCATCCTTCATAAACCGTAGAGCACCCCAAAGGAAACAAGCCACGAGCCACCTGATTTCCCCTAGCCTTAGCCCGCTGATCCTTGAGTTACTCCTGCCAGGTTTTCTAAGACCGCAGGACTGTTGAATCCAAAGAGGATGTAACCCAGGATCGCCGAGGTTCGTATGGACTACCAATATATTCTTTGGCCACCTCTTTCCCTTATCAATATCTCTAACAGCATGGATTGTTTCTTATCCAATATCTTCATTCCACGTATTCTGCGACTTCTGACAACACTCATAATCGTTCATCATACTTCTGAGAGCAATCGATTGCTCTCAGAGCACTCTTCTTCGTGGAGCCTCTTAGAGTAAGATTAATAGCTGAGCAGTCACTCTGTACGACGACAACAACTTCAAGGCCTCTGAAGTCCGCTCATGAAGGAGCCCGAAACACCAATTTTTAAAGAAAATTAGCTGTTTAGAAAATATTCTGTGACTTTTGGAACACCTCTGGCTTGTCCCTCCGCCTGAAGATTTTCGGAAATGCCAAGCTTTGAGACAGTTCATCCAACTGCGAAAACGACTATACTCGTAAAGTCGGTACCCTGCCACTTATGAGTAAGCATGCCAATCTCTTCAAATCTTTTACCAAGTGTACCGTTAAATGGACTTTAACTTAGCTCCGTACTCCCATTTTCAGACTCCATCTCATCATGCAGCTCATAGTTCTGCTCATCGCGTGATGATCATCAAAGGCTCTCTGCCAGTCCTGAAATGGATCAATCAGTTGATTAATACATCGTGCAGCGTTACGTAGTCGATGTACAACACAATGTCTTGGATCGTCAGAGTATCCGATGGTGTTATTCCTTGAAGCTTGGCTATAGCTGGACTAGAGAAGATATTGCAATTCGCCATCTGGGTTTGAAAACGATAGAGCATCTCACCTGCACGCATAGCGTGCGAACTTGAGATCTCTATCAAGTGCTAGCCAAAAAGTAGAACCGAGTGATAGGCCTCAAGGCCGTCTGACTTGAGTGGTATGCAAGACTCCACGTAGATAAGGGCGACGTGGCCGAGGCCTTGCTTCCTCATGCGGCATATGCTGCAGCTACTCAAATAAATTTCAAGCGATCTTGCGACCACTTGCCTAGCCAAAGGGAGGCTCCTCTAAGCAATATCCTGTATGAAGAACGCATTGCAGCAACGGCTCGAACTTCTCCGGTGCACGCCACATGGACTTTCGTACGACCAAGGTTTGGCAAAATTTGAAATTTAAACACAGCTAATAGTCTTAATACCGGTCTTCGATTGTGAATTATCAACTCCGCTCTGCTAGAAGTCTCTACGGTGTATTGAGGGCCTCATAATGTCGTTCTGGACGTGCAATATCTGCTCGGTGGTCATGCCGGTGGCCTATGGGCCGTACCACCTCGTAGGCGACGAGCACATTGAACGCCTGACTGCCTCCCTTTCCGTCATCTCCTTAATTCAACCAGACAGCATCACGATAGGGTCTTCTGTCACACAAAGTTCAAATGGAAATAGCGAATCACAGTCGCGTCGCAGAAAGAGTCGCCGTTCGCAAAGCGCGAGGAAAGCCAACCCTGCCGAAAACAATACACCCCTTGACCGGTTTTTCCTATCTTTTCCCACTTTCAACTATGACCCTTCTCTACCGCCTGCTACATCCTATAAACGCCTGCAAAAGCAGCAAAGGTGGCATAGAAATGATCCAGCAAGCGAGGAGGGTTGGGATCGATATCAAAATGCTCTGACAGAGGAGTTTCAGCTCTGGTTTGGGGCAGAAGATGACCTAGAGGCATGGCATGCCTTGTGTCGTGCGATCGGAATCAGTCCTCCGCCAGCGACATGCAAATTATGCAAAGCGGTGCGCTTCTCCCGAAAAGATCCCAAATAGTCTTAGGATGTCAGCTAACTTGGTAGCGGTGGTTAATGAGTTAGGCCGTACGAAATCGTCACGTAAATATGATTGATTTAATTGAATGGGGCCGCAATGGTGGCGAAGGCAGGAGTGAGCGGGTACGAGTTTTTCGGACGGTCCATGAATTGAGTGAATACAGCCGGGAGACAGAGAAGATTTACAGGAATAACTTTAAGAAGGATTCCGAGGAGGGTGGCGCAGTTTTGAGGCATCTCCTCCGACGCCTCTTTTCGCCTAAAGCAGTACCTGACAGAGGATCAAATGATTCAAGAGCCTAGCAAGAGAGGGACAAGTGTAGTAAGCAACGTGCTTATATCACAATCTTTAGGTCTTTCGCTGCGTGTCTCATGTAGGGCCGTTTTAATCATAGCAGCCAGTCGATACATACGCAAAACCCAAACGTTCAATGCGTTTAAGGGTCGATTGGCGTTATCTCTATCAATTCAATCTGCGAGTTTCATGAACTATTTGAGTACGTACCCACCGTTTTGACGCATTGAGCGGATATGGTTGTATTTCAGACCCCAAGGTGAAGGGACTAAGTCACATAGATAGAGATCCTTCTATCATAATCCGCAGAACCTAGCACAAAGACAAAACATCGGATGGAATCTGCCCAAAATTTACAAAACGTGTTAAATACCACATTCATAATCTCACATTACGAATAAGTCCCAAGAAGGCACTCAAAACCCGCGTCTTGTAAAAGTTGTCATTGCATCGTATGGGAACAAAACATACCCGGTATCTGCAATCCAACATATCGCAGGTTGCTTTTAATCTTTCAGCGAATAAGTTGTTAATACGGAGCTGTCGTCATGTCAACTTAAGTCCTGCTCAATTTTAGTTCATGTTAGACATGTTTGGTTATTTCTGTTATGCGTTTCGTCATTGGTTCCCCTGGGAAAGGGCTTTCGACAGCCAGGGCATAGCCCAACGCAATGTGAAATTTAGCATTTGCGTTTGAGCACTCATCAACTGCCCCGTTCGTTGTATCAAATGCTTCGTGGCAGAGCAAGATTTTCACACCTCCAATCAGGTCTGATGGCAGTTTCCACATCGTGACTGCTAGTTGGTTTTATACCAATCCAAGCAGCCACGTATATAGAATCTCCACTATATCCTTCTCCTTCGTTCTACGACTAAACTGCCCCTCTACCTTGTCCACCACAACAACTAGAAACTATCCGCCTTGATTGCAAGCTCATCATGTCCTGCTCTACAATGCCTCACGATCTTATCAATGTTCCAATTCCGTTTCCATTAGATATGCCTGCCACTCTTGAAGGCATGTCTGCGGAGATATTTGACCTCACTTGTAAACACCTAGACATTGAGGGGATTTCCGCGCTACGCCTTACCAGCCGAACGATCTGTGACAAGGTTTGGGGTTATTTTGGCACGAGATACTTCAAATCGATGAGGTTCATGCTCGACCCATACAGTCTCATAACGCTTCTCGATATCCCCAAACATGAACAACTCAAGAAGAACTTTCGGAATCTCTGCGATCATATAGAGCAGATCTCTCCAGATATGAGGCTGTTGCAATCCAAGGAAGTGAATAACCAGACCAGGTTATGGACAGGCGATTTTGGAGCTATTCAAATGCAGGAACAAGATCCCATGGGAGAACAACTCCAAGATGTCTACATGCTCTCTAAAGCTTTGATGGATTTAGAGAGTCTAGGAACCTTTAGAATTGGCTCTTACAAGTGCTATCGAGAGTCGTACTGGCGTTCAAATTGGGGAGACAATGAACTTGGCATGAAGATGGGGGCTTCCAATTTCTGTAATGATGCCAGAGATGCATTCACTAATTTCTGCAAGGACTATCAAAAGCTCGATGTCGTTTTCCGGGCGATAAAGCAGATCAGTGCTGAAGGCCCAAATCTTGACCTCTACATTTATCCACCGTTCAGCAATAACGGCGAACCTTTCAGCCTGTCCAGTTCCGCATGGCGAAATGTATCCGAGTCGTGCATCCGGAACATATCGATACTCTGGAATTTGAACAACAATCAATCTCTGGATGGCTCATGGTTCAGAAAACTTCTCATAAATCAACCAAGCGCTTCAGGCCTAACGATCGACACTGAGGATCAGTGGATCGGCCACATGTATTCGTATCAAATCATTTTTCCAACATTGGCGACAGCATATTGGCCAAACCTGGCACGAATTGAATTCCTCTATACCCGCGTGCACGACGCACACCTCCTCCACTTCCTAGCCAACCACGTAAACACCCTGGAGACCATCCGCATCCACAACTCCGACCTCCTCGGAGACGACAGCCACTACTCCACATGGACCGATGTGTTCGTAATCATGCGAGAAATGCCTCGTCTCAAGGTTGTTGACCTTTCAGGCCTGAAGCAGGACTGTCGAGGATGGGAAGAGGATTCGGACGGAACTGGAATATATCCTATTCCAAGAGACTACACGGAATTTGGGGTGTTTACACTCTATCTTGAAAACAAGGAGGTAGCCGTGGGACTGGATCAGGCGATCGATGACGCCGGGATAGCGCCCTGGGATGGTGGAGAGAGCACTTATGTGTATTTCCGGTACAAGGCCAATGACCCGCTGCGATTGCATCCGCGTCAGTTCGTTGTGAAGCCCCTGAAGGAGGTTTACGAGCAGATTGCGGAGATCCCCTTTGTGGAAGAAGTGGGAGAAATAGAGAATGCATTGGAAAGCTTGGTTTTATAATGCATGAGTGCGACGGAGAGCGGTAAAAGTGTTTTTGTTTCAGCATGTCAGTCTCGATTTAACCAAAAAGCAACAAAAAGTGCTAGTTTATTAGAATTGAATGAGCATTTCCAGTTTTTTTACTTAAAAAAGGGGCAGGTAGATGAAGTAGAGCCATACGTAGAGCTTCGTGTAGGGGCTTTTACTGAGACACTTTATAAATGACTTCGTATAAAGCTTCCAGTATTGAACTCTGAGGGGAAGTCCCCCTTGAACCCCCATTTGTAGACATTCGTACGGCGATTATGGAGCCGTTCGTGAAGTAGTTTGTGGAGACTTCTTATATATTAGTGCGCGTATCAGTAGAGCTTGGAGTTCCGTAGAGGGTTTTAAGTAGAACTTCATGCAGAACTTCGTGTAGAGCCATGCACAAGGCCGTATGTACTGTGCCTGGTTTTCTCCTGGGGGACCCTAGATATCCTCCGATTCACTTGAACTATGACAATGTTGGCAGGGATAAGCAATCCACGAGAGCAGAGCTCAGGGATGATTAATTTCTTGATGTATACCGTTCGTTTTTAAAGCCGGCTAAGCTTAACTTGGGGTTGATGATTACCGTCCCATATTTTAACAATCCCACCTATAAGATCTATTATCCCAATGCCTGAACGCCAGACCTCCTGATGGATTATAAAAACACCATTACCACCACCGCTAGGCCCAAAGCAACAGCACCCAGTCCCGTGCTTCTTGTCAGGCCGACGGCGCCTCCCTGCGCGCCCGTAGTAGCATTATATAGCGTTATTCTGCAAGCAACTATTAGCTTAGAGTCCTCGAGCCCATCGAGACCGGTATTAAAGAAATGCAGGTTCCATACGTTAATCGGCCGCCGCACGCAACACTCGAGTTTCCCGTGCAAGGCATGTTGCAGTCGGTATCAGGCAATTTGTTTGAGAAAGCGGAGAGATACGGTGCGCACCAGCACTCGCGCCCGTATTCCAGCCCGGCAAACTGCTGGCCGTTGCAGAAAGAGAAGCACATATCTACAGTCATATCGTCTTGTGCCTCCTAAACACGGCGTATATTAGCCCCATTCATCGCGCGCGAAGCTAGACAGCGTTTCTAGAAATGCCGAAGTCTTATCATAGAGCAATAGACTCCCTCTAAACTGTTTATCTCAAACTCACCATTGTCCAGCCTTGTGCTCCTAACGCCCTTACACCTCCCGCATCTGCATAACCCGTAGTCTCATTGTAGCAGCCCGCATATTTGTATTTCCCTTCTCCTGGATTTATTTGTACCATCGCAGTGGAAGTTGGAGCGGTTGCGCTGCTTGCGGCGGTGGTTGCAGCAGTAACGGAATGCGCAATAAAGATCGCTGCCAGGATAACACGGAGGAGAGTACTGGAAATCATGTTGTTAATGATCGACGCAATTAAGGATAGTAGGCACAGCGAAGCTGACGGCGAGGCTGAATTAAGGAGAGGCAAGGGACGGATAATGAATTAGAGGCTCAGGAAGGTGTAGCTGAGCATCGTTGGGATGAGCCTACATGGTTTCCGCTGGGCGCGTGCGCCGAGGTTTAAACCTGGGATAGATCTGACAGCCCCTTAGGCTATTCCTTTTTGGGTGGGACGGGAGATCGGCGAGGTGCTGGATGATCCTGAACGTCTTAAATCTATTCCTTGGACAGCTCTAAGCAATGTCTACGAATTTTTAGCACGACCTAAATTTTTATAGGTAGTTCGATTGTTTCTCTGAGAAGAACTTGCTCTAGAACCAGTCATTCATCCTCAATTAAAGCATTATTTCCGGCACTAGCCTCACTTTTACCATCGACCAGACTAGCATCCCCGGCACCAGGGAAGTTGATATCCTAGTCACCATTAGCGCTGACATCCTCGCGAAATCCCAGTCCAAATAGTGAAGTTAATAGTGAATCGAAGACTCAGAAATGGGGATTTTACTAGGAAAAATTTCTCTTGACAAATACTGCAAGCCATAGCTTCGGCATGTGCTGGGAGGCATGACTGCAATGCCTTGAGTGACTTCGCTCTCACTCTAATACCTTGAAGGATGTTTTATGAATAGGAAAGTAGTGCCGTACCGATTCGTGCTACGGTGCAGACTAGACAAGGCAGCTGCGAAAAGGCGACGGAGAGTTTGGATATGATCAAAGGAAACACAGCTTGGAAAAATAGCATACACCTTATCACTGTAGTGCGGCTGAAGTCTCTCATGTTCTTGAATAAGGTTCGTTATCAAAAGGGTATACTTAGCGAAGCTACTGCGATATCTAGTCACTGCTTTAGGAAGCACGTTTTTGCTCACTTCACTCTCCTTTCTTCCCTCCTTCTCACTCTTTCTCTCCTCTGCTTCGGTGTTTTCATCAAGAAAATGACACTTTCATTGTCTATGCCATCACGCCGTTTAGCGCTAACTCAAGATAATTGATCCCTAGCCCAAGCGAGATAAACAGCTTCGGAAAATCGACCAAACGTACTAAAGCCACTACAACACTGTCATGACTGGAATGCTTTGTCTACTACGACTACCATCGCCCGGGAATGGAACATTGCTTCAGTCAAGAATATACTAGCCAGCATCACCCCGATACTCACCTAGACTCTAAGAACGCGTCAGGAAGAATCCGAGAAAGCTGGTGATTTACAGAAGAATACCACATCAGAAACGAAGGATGGATTCGAGGCCAAAGCCCTAGCACACAACGGCCTGGTGAAGGGGGTGAAGGAGGTTGAAGACCTGACTAAAAGGCGGGCTATTCTGCCCATGGAGCGAATTGGCCATGTGGCGGACAGAGCATGCATGCGCAGATGGGTCCAGGGAGTCTCCCTCCTAAAGCACTTGAAGCTTTACCTAAGCTCTCTACGGGGCGTATAAGCCCTACTAATACGTAGCAATAGTATACTAGAAGTCTCCTACAACCGTCCATAGGAAATTCTACGTAAGGCCGTACACGAAGCCTACACGAAGGTCTGCGTATAAAGGATCTGCGTATAAAGCTTTGTGCGAAGCCCTGTGTGCGGAGGCTCTGCTCACAGAGTAAACGGAGCATGCAATGCACAGGAGGTGCAACAGTATTAGCCCCTTGAAATGCCCGAAGCTTTACTCGCAGCTTTCTACGAAGCTTAAAAGCTCTACGAATTCGCAGCACTAGCACACCGGAAGGCTCCTGCAAATGCTCGTACGGGGCCCTGCACGAAGATCTATGGAGAAAGGCTCTGCGTACGAATGCCCTACACGAAATTCTGCCAAAGCCCTGCATGGGAAAGCTCCGCACAAGGCTTTGCACCAGGTTCTATATAGGAAGAAGCTGTGAAGTAGAGTTCGCAAATATAATGCCTTCTAGTTCTTTCTGAGTGCAATTTGTGATACTAAAAAGCATTTTGCCCATTAGTTATAGTCGTGGTTGAAGCACTGTTTCTGCAGACTGAATATGGTAGCAGCCTCCGAGGCTCTTATTATAGAATATTCGCAGTTAAAAACTCACAAACAATTTCCAAGGAATACCCTAATAGCAATGTTGTTTTGTGTGAGGACTCATCACCTTTACTATGCTCGATATGAAACCAATAGCCCCTAACTTCGGCTTCTTGGTCTAGGGAAATAGGAGTGGTTGGTCGGATCTTATCAAGGTCGACGCAAAGCCACTCTGCCTATTCGAGAAACTGTCAATGCACACGTCTCCAAGCGCGGCGGTGGAACAAGCATTCATTCGATCATGCAAATAAAGTAGGACGAGGTCTTTTTAGTAGTTTGCTTTAATCTCTTGAATCGAGGTACTTCTATTCGTTTCCAAGCATGAAGTTGATGATCAAAAAGGTGTAGAAGGGGGAGTTCTGAGACATTGGAGGCTTAAAAAGGGGCGCAAAAGCCATGAAAAAGTAAAATGGTTGACAGCTCTGGCGTAGAGTAATAGGAGGTCGAACGAGGGGCCAGAGGGTACTTAAGTATATATTCAACGAAAGAGAGTACTCAGATACAGCCCTCTGAGCAATTGCCCCAGTCTCGTGAGCAGGCGTTGTGCTACATCGAGTTAGCGACTCAATTTCCCGCTCCTGGTCCACAGTACATCGAAACGCACCCCTCGACAAGAGCGCCGCGGGCGCCCCTTTCTCCAACTGCATGAACACCATGATTACTGGTTCCCCGGATTTCTATACGACTTTCGCTAACAGTCGGATGAATCTCGAAAACTCGATCGCGCCGTGGCCACATATGTAACATTGCGACAGCGGACTTTGGCGCAGCTTGGCTCGAGAGCCCTTCCGCGACTTTCATTACCTCCATTGCCGGAGTTTCATCTTCAGCAAGGTCTTTAATTGAGGTCAAACGCCATGAGAGATGAGGTGGAGCCCGCCCCAGAAGGCGACGGCGGCATGAGGAGACCGCGAACCGATCATCCTCCACTTCCCACATCATTCTCCCCGTCCCCAGCGGACTTGAGCTCAACAACAACAACAACAGGCGCAAACTCACAGCGAGGGACATCCCGCTCTTGGCTGGGTATCCGAAGGCCAAAAACATCCGAAGGCCCAAGACCACCTGCTGCATTCCACAAACGGTCGCTCCTGACAGATGACGACGCTAGAAGGGACTCTCTGGCAACCTCAACCACGACCGCCAGCACCGAGCACAGCGGCGATAATGGGACAGCTCCATCCCTCCTCCACAAGGTCCCCAGCCTCCCCACAATCATCGTGCAAGACGAAGCACCCTCGCGGCTCACCAAACCAACCGACCTCCCGCCAGCCCCGACCGAACCCGCGCCAGACCCGCAGCCCGAACACGTCGGCGAGTTCCACGGCATCGAGACCCCAATACCGACCGGCGGCTTCGAAGAGCTGATGTCGCTGGACAAGCTCGAGTTCTCGAAGCGCGGCAGCATGCTGCTGGGCGGCAAGCGGGCCAACACGAAGCGGCAGTCCGTGCTGGCGGGGCTCGCAGAGGAGCAAGCTGCTGCTGCCGCCGTCGCCG
>KV748512.1:0-24112 GCA_001692915.1 Glonium stellatum | reverse complement strand
AAAAAAAGCTATATAAGCTAGTTTATAATAAAAAAGTTTAATTTGGCATTTTATGGGACTATACACTCAGCATCTGGCCAATAGCTGTGCCATCTCCCGATTTAGGTCCCAGGAATTTGCGGAGTGGTCCATGAAATAAAGCCTGCTTAACCATTGGAAGACGTGCCAGAATGTAAACGGTCTTGCTCCCTCCTTGCACGGCCTTAATAAGATTGTGAGCTTCATTTTCTCCGCGTGGGATTGCTGAAAACGGGTAACCCATCAATCGAATCATATTGATATTAGCAACGAGTAGACTGGTCGGCCTCATAAGCTACTGGTATGGTGAAAGCCAAAATATAACATGACACTTACGTTGGCTAATCCGAGAAGTCAAATTCGGCACCCGAGGCGGCAAATTTTCTGTCGAGATCATGAATCCAAGAGAGTATTGAATCATTCGTAAGGTTCTCATCCACCTAAATTGCCTCTAATCTAAACTATTCAACATAATGCCAAGCCAGATGGCTGCGGCAATACATAAATGCGACCAGACCACTCACCGGATCAGCAATTCTACGTCTGGCATTGCGACGAGTTTCCCATCCCTTCGCTTTAATCACACCTTCGACACCTTCGGTCGAGGAATTGTAGTGTGGCGTCTTGTCTGCGCGGTAATTGTAAATTTCTGGCAATAGTCGAGGATCGTTAATGATCAATAAATTCGGCTGCCAGCGTACAATTGATCCTATCAAATATTCATAAACTATGAAGTTACATCATGGTAGCAAGAGCCACGGATCATAATCACTATACTGTTCATGGGCCTTCAATAATATCTCGTGCTCTCTCACTGATGGAAATGCTTTGACTGAATATAACAGAGAGAAAGCTGCCAACCACGGCCCAGGGAATTCCGCAAGACGTCGTTTAGGTTTCCAGAAGACCTGATACGTAACTAGACAAGCAAAGCATATTGCCCCCACAATTGGGACAAGAAGTTGTTAGATCGTCATCGAAATGGTGGATTTAGAGAACGAAACTAAGCGTGGTTCGTCGCGGAACCTAGATTCAAGGATAATATAAGGCCGAAAAGGTGCAAATATAACAAAAACATCTTGAAATTACAGGCTATAACTAACTATCTGCGCTGCTCAACAGGCTAGGTGAGTGTCCTGGCTCGAGGTGGCCGAAAGGAATAAATTCATATACCCCCTATAAGCTCACTGACCGCCGTGCATAATTCTAGGGTCCCTGCGCATGCATCCAACTCAACCCACTAAATCCTATCGAAAGGAAGGGTACTCCTGTTCGGGCCTCAGACATGTTACTGCACTGCGAATCGATTCTGGAAGATTGACCGTCGCATTTTTCTGCAAGCAGTTTCCCAGTCATTAGTCTATTCTTTATGGAAAGGTTGATATTCCAGTAATCCACCCAGCCATCTTCCAATTATGACACCCAACAAAACCCTAGATATGGTTCTGTTGAATGGCACGTACCACGGAAGAGACAGGCAAGAGCCACTAGCATCGAACATCTGAACACTTGTTATTAATGCGTTGGAAACGGTTGAAACGGGACAGAACATACGGAGAGCACTTGAATGGGATCGACCTTTCCACCATAAAGCACGACTTGATCTTGATAGCCATACCAATTCTGGATGAAGACAGTGTCTAGAAGGTTGCTTTCTAGGGTATCGGATCCATTTATGAGGAATTTGGTGATATTTTGCTGTGTGACAGGTGCGGAGTATGACCGGTGATGAACCCAGGGGTTGACGTGGACTTCTCCATCGGAGGGAGTAATCACTCGTGCTTTGCCGTCAATCTTAATAGTGATATTCCCTTCCAGCACTTGAAAGAACTTAGTCTGGTAAGGATGAAAGTGAGCAGGTGGTTTCTTGTCCAGGAATTGCATGATCTCGGCAAGTCTTAGATGATGTGTGTCGAAAGTGACTTCAACCATGAATGTTCTGGTGGCATGAGGCACTGTTTTGGCTTGTATGGCACCTTTGAATCTATGATGATATCAGCAAAGCGTACCTCTCGGCAGGAAGGTAGAATGTAACATACGCCAGAACAATACTCCCCCCAGCATTAGAGTAACGAGGCTTCACTAAAGCCATTTTAGATGGTGCTAAACTCAGAGAATAAAGCGATATGCTTATCTTATAAAGATGAGTCACGAATAAAGCTTACTTAAAGAAGTTTGGTCATTACATATATTATTACTAGCCTAATATAGATAACTTAACCTGTTACGATATTAGTATTTTAATTAATATCTATTATACAATCCAAGACTTGGTTAATTTTTACAGAACTTCACCGCTTCACATCTCATTTTTATGGGAGAGTTTTTGCTGCTATGGACATTCTAAAGTCGATTAATAACTTGATAAATAGCTATTTACTCACGTGGTGTATCAGCTTTGCCGTCTTTTTTAAAATACAGTAAGGAGAAAGTCAGCGCTGGAAGTCCTCTAAAAGAGGTCGCGATAGAGATTGACAAGTAGCTCAAGGGACAAGCCTTGCACGGAGCTCTATTAAGCCCCTACATAGATCTTTGCTAGAACTTTACGTAGGAAGGCTCTGCACACGTGTGTTCTGCACGAAGCCCCACCTAGAAGGTTCTAATAAAGCTCTCCATAGGGGGGCTGCACTTAAGACTATATAAAGCTCCACACGAAGCTCTATATAGGAAATACAACCAAATTTGTTTCAGCGAAGGCCGTGCCGTGTGGCGAACATACCGGCCTGGGAAGTAAGCATTATAGTTTCTAGTATAAATCACTGGAATTTATATACACACGCGCTTTTTACTTATATTATGAAGTGTAAATGAGTCAGACTTTAGTTTTAAGTCTACATTAACCACAGGGTAAGGATTATATACATCGCTGATATTGCAGAAGCATTTAAATACTTCTAGCTAGACTTTCCTAGGCCTACCAAATACTTGGAAGTATAATGTGGTCTTTTGCCCACCATCTTACAACAAATAAGTTATTGGAGCTTTTCATTATCTGGTACATGGATAGGGACAGTGACGAGAAGTAATCTTCTAGATTAGAGTTTCAAAGGTTTCCATAAACAGCGGATTAAAGCGAGAGGCAGCACATAATGGCAAATATTCCATCCGCGAGTAAGCCGAAAGGGTTCAAGGCAGAGTCAACCAGCACTCATCTAGCAGAGGCTGTCATAGCTTTAAACGTTGAAGAGCATCGTATTTTAATTTATGGCCTCCAGGACTCCAAATGGTATGACTGCCCCACCGCTGAAGGAAGTTCTGCCCGCTTTTCCACCTGAAACTTAAAACTTGTAGCGCTTTATAGTAGCTGCGATGAACAGTAATTTGGCGATTATATTAGAAGATGGCTTTTTGGTTCCAAGCCTCAGCCTGCAACTGCAGAGGCGCACCTCCACCAGCGGCAGTTCCTGACGCAAGAGCCGAAGTCATGCTTTGCATTGAGCTGCAGCAGTCGCCTGCAGCAAACACCCCTTTCAAGCTTGTCTGATTGAAAGGTGAACTGACTTTGATAATTGAAGTGTGAGTGAGCTCAAGCCCCAGCTGCTCAGCGAGAGAACCTCTTAACTTCGACTTTGGCTTATGCGCTAGAAAACCCTCAGTATTTTCTGTGCCATCCTCAAAGTGCAGCGTGATTTCTGCCCTAGTCGGTACCTTGACAAGTTTCCTGATGCGTCTTGAATCTACTTTCATTGGCGCCGGGGCTGCTTCTAGAGTGCTCTTGAGATGGCTTGCAAGTTCTTCATTACCGTTGGTATAAAGTGTTACTTCTTTTGACATGCGGAGTCCTTGCCGAGCAAAGTGCAACGCCGGTACAACGTGATCGGCGTCTCCATCTGCAAGCACGCCTGATGTTGCGGTTCCTTTCTCTTCCCAGCCATGGCAG
Organism: Glonium stellatum; assembly: GCA_001692915.1. NCBI lineage: Eukaryota > Fungi > Ascomycota > Dothideomycetes > Gloniales > Gloniaceae > Glonium > Glonium stellatum. The sequence goes on along the minus strand of KV748512.1, from coordinate 20,214 downwards.
TAAAGACAATGAAAGCTATAAAGGCTAGTTAGCAGCATGATCACAGCACGCTCAGTCAAGACATAGAGCAGCTCACATTGCAGTAGCCCAGCATTCGGCATACCCCGGGATATCTGGAAATACATCTTCAACGCCGGTTGCCAAAATCACCTTATGACCCACCCAGGTCCTTCCATCTTCCGAGCTGGCCTCAAAAAGTCCCTCTGCAGTCTGCTTGATGGTCTTCACTTCAACACCCTCAACGGTCACGGTGCCGTACCGCTCAAGGTCCTTCTTCGCAGCAAGTCTAAAGTCCTTGGGATTTCTGTGGTCCCAAGTAGGCAAGGTGTGCAAGTAGTTCGCTGCTATGTTTCGATATATGCCAGAGTCAAAGAGGATGGTGGAGTGAGATTGGCGTACAATAGCTGTAGCCGCGCTGAGGCCTGCAGGACCGCCGCCGATGACGAGAATTTCGGCTGTAGTTCTCATTTCGCTATATATCTATTAACTGAGTATTTGGAGTGGTTTTGGTTCCTTTGATACAGGCGAAACTATCTACCTAGGTTTTTATTAAACTGCATTCCTTGTGAAGTCTCTGCACGCTCGCCGAATGCTCGGCGCTAGTCACGGGGTGGTCCGCTTTCCTTTAGGACCCCGAACGGATCGCTGTCGGGGAAAGCCTTAACCTTTTCCATGAAGACAAATTAACCCGTAGGTCTTTACATGGATTGGCTATGTAAACAGTGATAAGTAGCTAAAGAATTTTCTTCTATAGCACTCTCCCACGTCGCTGGATCATTAAAATTACGAAATGTTCTATAATAACTCTAAATCTGATCGATCCATAAGTTGTATAGGCCTATTGTCAATTTTTGGTCTGCCCCAAACACATTTTTAAGGGTAGCTGAGTTTTTAGGGAAGGAGTTTAGTACAATGCCAACGAAGAATACCGGCAAAGCCCTGGATCAGTATGCGAATGCTATTTTGTGGTAAGCCGTACGTAGATGTATGGATATGTAGATTTTATGTGCCATTCATATCGACTCAAGCTAAAGGGTAACAAAGTAGTGCAAGTCCCACTGCTAAACTGTGCTCCAATAATACCCTAGCAAAATCGAATAATGTGTTGTTCTACATACACTCTGACTACTATCTCCGCCGCTGGCAAAATGGTCTTGCTTGTAATGTTGCTCAAAACTTTCGATTAAATGATATCCGTGAGCCGTAGGATCACTGGCTCGGGCCCCGACATCCCATAACTAGGGTTTCTCATCCGTACCCATGCCTGCTACTAGTGTAAACGGATCAACTAGTTATTTCAGACACCTCGCAGTACGATACTCAAATCTTACTTTGTCAACCCTCTTCCACCTCTGAACCCGAAATCCGCCAACTCACAAGCAGTTTCGTGCATTACTACCTTTCTTCGCTTTCACCTTCCACTCACGAAGTCTAACAATGGTTTGTGTCACCCCTCCTGACACCGATGTTTTGATCATTGGCGGAGGCCCTGCTGGGTTAACCGCTGCACTGGCCCTGGCTCGTCAGCTCCAGTCATCCGTCGTTTTTGATAATGGAGATTACCGCAACAAGCCTAGCGAAGACATGCACATGGTGCTAACCCACGATCACGCTAGCCCAATTGACTTCAGAGCTAAGTCCAAGGAAAATATTCTATCGCGATATGGCACTGTCTCTTACGAAGAGACTACTATCCTCACTGCTAAGAAGACTGACGCTGGAACTTTTGAGGTCGAAGACGACAATGGTAGGATATGGCAAGGCAAGAAGCTTATCCTTGCTACTGGCGTCCGGGACATATTCCCTGCCATTGAAGGTTATGCTGAATGCTGGACGAAGGGCATGTACGCGCATCGTCTCTTTCATGTGATTGGATCCTAACCAAACTGACGTTTTGCAGCTTCCCTTGCTTTTTTTACAAGGGTTATGAGGTTCGCGATTCAGAGTCTAGTGGCATTCTCGCAGTCGAAGCGATGACTGACATACCTCTCGCGATGCATGCAGCCCGCCATGCCACTCCGCTATCCAAGCAAATTACCATCTACACCCATGGAAACCAGGAACTCGCCAAACAATTTGAAGAGGCCTTCTGCAATGCGCCACAATTCAGAGCCGACGCCCGTAAGATTAGAAGGTTCGTGAAAGGGTTCAGCAAGGCTAATGTTGTCATCCATTTCGAAGACGGGAGTGAAGTTACAGAGGGCTTCCTTGGTCATCGCACCCTAACTAAGGCAAAAGGTCCATTCGCTGAGCAACTCGGGATTGCAACCACTCCGACAGGTGATCTTGTGGTTAATCCACCTTTTATGCAGACGAATATAGGGGGGGTATTTGCTGCTGGTGATAACAGCCAGTTTACGAAGTTTTTAGGCTGCGCACAGTATACGGGAAATTTGGTCGGCACTGGCGTGTCTGCTCAGCTACTTGCTGAAGCCATTGGTCAGCCAGGATTTATCTAGGGCGGACCTCCCAGAAACGCTAGCGGACTAGCAATACTCCAGGAATCTCACATATTTTGTGTTGGCGTAATTATCTCTCATCACTTATCACGTGCCCGTCAAACTTAATATCCATGTGCATGTTTCTTCCTTCTGCGCCTTACCATGCGTAAATATCGGTTTGCCGAACAAAATTAGCTATGGAGGTATCGGTATGAATCTCTCAACCAATGGTCGACTCCAGCTGAATGGAAGCAACGACTCGATTCCCATCCGCATTCTCAAAAATGTATCTCCAACCAAGGGAATAGTCATCCATAACGCCACTATTACCCACAAATATCCTATCCAAACTCTCAAAACACCACCCTCTTTCTTCAGCGGGCCCCAGGCAGTCTTTCTAACTAGCCATTGTACAAAGTCTTCAAACGTAATGAACGCCGCCTGCCAAACAAAAAATAAGAAAAAACCGGTTGTGCGATCGCTTACACTTATGTTGATAGGACATGGCATTTGAAGCTGAGAAAGAGCGTGGAAGGCTCCAGAGATAAAGAAAGAGAGGTAAAGCTTAGTGTATGAAGAAAGATTTGTGCCTCGAGGAATCCGGAGAGCATCGGCAAAGCTGTCGGCGTACGATGTCAACATCTGATGGAAGAATAAGTGAATGTTTCATATTTGAACGAACCGAAAGGAGTAAAAAATAAGGAACATACATGGCGTAACTGCTGATGCCAGAATCTCCCCCAGAAATCTCTTATGGTGGTGGTATCACCTAAGCGTCCAAACGGAGCAGGCCAATCCTACAATTATGTGAGAGATGATTTTACCGAGAAAGTGGCAGAAACGGACCTCTGGTTTACTCAAGCCAAGCAAAACGGCAATGAAAGCAAACTGCGAATATTGCATGCTCAGCATAAAGTAAGGAGTTGCACCGAATATAAATGCCTTAGGGAAACTCCAAGCAAAACTCTCGGCTCGGAGACTGAGATATTTGCTGTTTACTTGCCCGACCAAACCATCACTTGAGGTGAAAAATAGTCTCCGACTTAGTTCGAATAGCAGGTCAGCCACAAGCATATATTTCACAAAGTTGGAGGCTTGGCTGACTAGGAACCGACGCCTAGTCTGTCCTCCCAACTTCGGTACGTTTTTGACTTGATGGTTCCATCGAATACCTCTTTGGTTGAAGACCAGCATGACTGCCCAAACGCTCTTCTTCCATAAAAACCCGGTATAAGCTAAGGCCTCTCTTGCTGGTTTGTCGATTCTCCAATAATCGCTTTCGGGTCCCGGTTCATTTGAGAATAGCAGTTTTGCCAAAGTTGCCATGTAGTAGGACCAGGCGATTGTAAAGGGCTGCGCAAGGCCAACATTGTTTGTGAAATGTGGGCGGAGATGAGCCTGAATACCGAGGAGGATTATGAGCGTGCTGAATAGGAAACGACGGCCTCGGAATGGAGGTGATGCTAGAGCTATCAACTGGCATACGAATAATGAAACATGTGGGATGATGGAGGAATCAGGCTCCCTGAAGGTCGTGTTTGGATTTCGGTCTGCCATTTGTATGCATGATTGGGTCTGGAGACGTCCGAAAACGCAATATTTGAAATAACTCAAGGAAGATAGGACCTTTACGTGAAGCGCGATGTGATAGGTCAGAAAAGTTTTGCCTATCTCGTCTCGTACCTTGACGTTGCCTGCTTCGCTCTGCGACCGGCCCCTTCAGCGGCCTCCGCGTTCGCTTGCCGCACATTATATGTAGATGACCGCTGGAGTCCGGAAAACACGCTGGAAATCTGTGGGTTACATATCCAGCGCTAATTTGCCATCAGCTCTGAAAATGAGCTTGTTTGCAAACGTGGCACTTTATGATTCAGCTCTTGCTCGCCAGATGGCCGTCATGGGGAATCTATCTGAATTTCTGCACGTCCAGCTTGCATGGAACTTTTTTGGTTTGGCGGCAGTCGTAGTTGTTGCCATTCTGTATTATGTTTCTTTACCCCAAGCTGCCGCCTACGGAAATTTTGACCGAGCAGGAGGCACCATTTTGCAATGGACCCCGGTCCACGAAATAGTACAGGACGGCTACAATAAGGTCAGTCACTACTATAATCCAGAGTGCCTATAGGAATATGTTAACGCACCATACATCTCAGATAATGAAAAGTTCTGATAAACCCTTCGTCGTACGGTGGTGGGCCAAGGACTATATTATAATGCCTTCAAAGTATTTGACAGATCTAAGGACGGCTGGTTGGAGTCATTTGAGCTTCTTCCGTAACATCAACGATGTATTTGACCCATACTTGACATGGCGAAAGAACAAAGCTGAGTTTTCGTGACGCAACAGGCGCTTTTTCTTCACCTAACCACAGGTGATCTGTATACATCGCCTATATCTGAGCGAATGGCGGAGGTTGTGAAGAAGGGCGTCAACCCCCGTTTACGTATGCACCGAAACTCACATTAATATCTAGCTATGCATCTAACTATCACCAGCTCAACTCACACAGATTATGGTAGACGAGATTAATGACGCCTTTGAGAAGGGACTCCGCAATCTCCCCATGCGAGAGACGGAGGGGAACGTGGTTAAGGCGATTGACTTCTTCGCCCGTGTCGCGCACCAGACAGCTTCCCGTGTGATGATAGGAACGGAGCTGTGCCGTGATGAAATTTTCCTTCGCGGCACAATGAGTCTTTTGGAATCGATCTTTAATACGGCAGTCGTGATCGTGAAGCTTCCGTTGGGTCCTTTTCGGGGCATTCTAGCATGGCCACTGACGCTAGCACACAGATGGAGGCTTCAGAAATGTGCGGACATGCTTCGACCTACCGTATCCAAAAGGCTAGAGCTGAGACAAAAAGCGGAAGGTCAAAACCACCAAGATGAGAATTTAGACGCTATTGAGTGGACCCTTGATCTATGTAAAGGCGATTCAAGGTACGATACTGTAGACTGGATCACTGAAGAACTCCTGCACAACCTTTGGGCTGCAAGCTCGGCCCCGGGAGGACTGATGACCCAAGTCGTGTATCAGCTTTTAACTGAACCTCATTACATGATTCCACTAAGAGAGGAAGCGATAAAAGCTGTAGAGGAGTTCGGGTGGTCCGAGAAGATGTTGAGTAGGCTGAATCTACAGGACAGCTTCATTCGAGAAGTGAATCGTCTCTTCCCTACCGGTTCAAGTATCGCTCCCTCTCCACACTGCATCGATTACCTTGCTAATACATTCAGTTACTTGCTCTCGTACGGTTATCGGTCGGCCATTCAAGTTTTCTGATGGGCTAACGCTGCCGGTTGGATCAAGGTTCGGATTCCCTATCAAAGCATTTCAGTGCGACACCGATAACTTTGCCGACCCGCTAAAGTTCGACGGCTTTCGATTCGTCAAGCAAGCCCTGAATGAGAACGGTGTTGCGGAGACTGCTCGCCGATGGACAGCGACAGGCATGGGGACGACTAATCTGGCGTGAGTTCCTCGGACACCATCCCTCACAACGAACCTAGATAGCTGACTAGCTAGTAGATGGGGGTATGGAAATCACGTGTGTCCAGGACGGTTCTTCGCGGTTCGAGAAACGAAGCTAGTTATCACAAAGTTGTTGCTTGAATTTGATGTAAGCTGGGACCGAGAAAGTAAACTGGGGAGACCGGCATCCGTGAATGTGGAAGGCCAGTTCGTGCCCAACCTCCAGCAAAGTATACGCCTTAGGCGCCGTACATAAACGCAAGTGACCCAAATAGCTTTGTGTGCCTCACCTACCCCTTCCTATTCGTGTATTCTACTTAACGCTTCCTTTCGATGGGACTCCGGTGCCCGCTCGGGGCCCGACCGGCTGCCGGAAATATACAAAATATACAAGGTTAATAGCCAATCATACACACTCACGGCCCATGCTGCCAATAATTCCAAACCTCGATTCCTCAGGTGGAATAGACCAAGCCTTGTGGCGCCCTCTTTTCATCTGTCGCCGACTTCTTCTTTGCCGCTTTGCTGAATCTGTCATTCCAGTCGTCGCATGCGAAACTTGCTTTCGCTATATGGCTTCTGCCATGCAAGACGTCAACATCACTGACACTACTGAAAAGCATTCAGAGGTTCAGTTCTCATCTAGCTCCCCAAACCCCTCGGGCCCTCCTGCAACGACTACTAAATCTATCCGTTTCTGGCTTCTTTTCTCAAGCCTGTGTCTGGCAGCATTCTGCTGCAACTTAGAAGCCACCGTCCTGACCACCGTCATCCCATTGATTGTGCGCGACCTCCATGTCAAAGACCAATACATCTGGGTTAACGCCTCCTACGCCATCGCTGCAGCGGTGATCCAGCCACTATGTGGCCAGGTCTCCAACATCTTCGGGCGCCGTATGCCCATGCTGCTAGCCCTTGCTCTCTTCACATTTGGCAGCGGTATATGTGGTGGAGCATCGAGCACGGCAATGCTGATTGCCGGAAGAACATTTCAAGGTTTAGGAGCAGGCAGCATGATGATGCTTATGGAGGTTATAACCTGTGACATTCTCCCGCTAAGAGAAAGGTCGAAATATTTGGGGTTTATGCTCGCCTTTGCTAGTGTCGGTGTCACCGCTGGACCAACAATTGGAGGAGCGCTGGCCAGCAGGTCTACATGGCGATGGGCGTTTTACGTTTGCGTACCTCCCGGAGGATCCTGCTTTCTTCTCGCCGTCGCTTTTCTGCGCTTGAAGTCTCCCCGTGAGCCAACGTGGAAAGCTGCACTGCTTCGTGTCGACGTCCTTGGCAACGTTATCTTTATCGCTTCCACTTCCTCCATGCTTCTGGGCCTGATTATGGGAGGCCAACTCTACCACTGGTCTTCTTGGAGGATTGTAGTCCCCATAGTGCTTGGAGCTCTAGGTTGGTTCCTTTTCGCCTTTCACCAGGCATCACCGTACTGCAAAGAGCCAACGATACCACCACGACTATTTTCAAATCGAACAGCGGTTACTGGCTTCGCACTCGTCTTCCTCTCTTGCATGCTTCTGGAATGGATTGTGTATTTTTTGCCATATTACTTCCAAACGGTCCGAGGTTCTTCTGCATTGCGGTCAGGCGTCCAATCACTACCATTCAACTGTTTTCTTGTGCCGGTAGCTGCAATTAACGGCCAGCTCCTGTTTAAATTTGGTCAGTACAAGCCTTTGCATTGGGCAGGTTTTGGCTTCGTTGCATTAGCAGCTGGTCTCTTTTCTACCATGGACTCAAACACCTCCACTGTGAAATGGGTATTCTGGCAGTTCTTTGCTTCTTGCGGCATTGGCTCATTGGTTATGTCCACCTTGCCCGCAATTCAATCATCTCTTCCCGAGTCAGATGTCGCAACATCCACTGGCGTGCACGCTTTCCTTCGTAACTTCGGATTCGCTTGGGGCTTTACGATACCATCTCTTGTGTTCAACAACCGCGTGCGTGCAGGCATTAACACTGTCGAGGATCCCGAGGTTAGAGCGATTATTGCGAGCGGAGATGCTTATTCGCAAGCTAATAGCCCACTTTTTGCATCACTGACGGTGAAAGCGAAAGAACAAACTATTCGTCTTTATACCGTCTCCTTACGCAGTCTTTGGTACGCTGCCCTTGCTTTTAGTTTGCTCGGGTTCATTCTTGTATTTTTGGAGAAGCGAATCAAGTTACGCGAATCACTTCAGACTCAGTTTGGATTGGATGAGAAGAAAGACAGTGAAAAAGAGACTAAAGGATAGGCATATAGGGGAATATAAGCAGCACTACATGTGGCACGCCTTCTTATTTTCCTACTTCTTTTGACTCGTAGTTTAATGATTTGGATGCGATACTCCTTAGCATAGTCTAGATTGTAATTTCAACTAAACTAGAGACCTTTCTAATCCCAGAATATGGATAGACGTCATATTTTTCTCATGTAGATCATTGTCTACAACCTTACCATGAACGTGTGCTCACAACCTACTTGACAGAGCCTACAGTTTGGCCATATAACCAGAAGCCACATCCATATTATTGGCTGTATTTTAAGACTGGAAAAAGGGTTATGTTCGGCTAAATCTATGGGACAATTTTGGTATGTTATATTTTAATTCCGCAGACTCCGAAGGTAAGCGCTCCGAAAGTTGTCCCGCAGGTAAATTATTATCGGTGGCCGGCTGTGACTGGCTCAAATTCCATCTAAGTCGTGGGGCAACCTTCCTGTTACGACTTATAATTATATCAGGGAGCCGTGAGCCTAGGAAAAGCCACATTATGGTGTGGCTGTTCTCTCTTGTTCAGACACTTCGGTTTGCTAACTTATTACGTGCAAAACCCCAGGTACACACTATGGAGTGGCTACTTCTCGCCTTCCTACTTGGGGCAACTTTATGGGCAGTGCTTCCGAATAAGTGTGGGGGATTCGAAACTCTAAAGAGGCCATGGAAGCATCCAAATCAGGTTTCTTATGCGGTCAGAGAAGGGTACAACAGGGTTAGTATAATTCTCTGCTCCTTTACTTATTCATCCTGAAATGGATGCTCGAAATACTCACCATGATTCTTAGATCATCAAAGGATACGGAAAGCCATTTGCTTTGAGATACTGGGGAAAGCAATACCTTGTCCTTCCGCCTAAATACCTTGCGGATATCAAACGGGCAGATAAAGATCATTTAAGTTTCTTTGATAGCATTAGTGACGTTTTCTTTATGTACAATTGGATCGGAGACCTATTCAAATCCAGTCGAATGGTGTCAGTCGTAACGAAAGGGATAAACCCTATTTTGCGTGAGTCGCCTGACATTGCTCTGCAAATTCGGAAAAATTAATTTTATGACAGCTAAACTTACAAAGCCCATGATTGAAGAGTCTTTTTTTGCCTTTGACATTGCTCTGGGAGCTTGTACAGGTTAGTCGTTTGCTTACGCCCTAAAATTAGTGCGTGAGCTGAAGAAATTAGAACCGAAACCAGTTGTTGCCTTAGAATTTTTCTCTGCAATTATTCTTCGTACCGTGGCCCGTATCCTTGCTGGTAAGGAACTCTGTCGCGACCCAGCCTTCCTTGATGCCACCACCTCATATATAGCGGGAAACTTCATGTTAGGAACTCTCATGCTCCACCTCCCATTTAAGGCTTGTATCCGTGACTTTCTAGCCTGGCCGCTTTGCAAATACCATGCGAAAACTCGACAACAACGCCTCCTTGACATAATCAAACCTATCGTTACGAAAAGGATGCAGGAGGAACGCCTCGGAACTCTCGACACAACAGAATTTGATGGCATTTCAGTCACTCTGAAGTTGCTAAAGGACTTTCCTCTTGACAAAAACGTCTCGCAAACACACACAATCGCTCACGAAATAAGGCAGCTCATGTGGGCTGCGGGGCAATCTCCAGCGATAACGCTCACTTCGATGTTGTTCCGTCTCCTCTCTGAACCGGCGTATATTGAGCCTTTGAGAAAAGAGGCTCAGGCTGCTGTCGCTAAACACGGATGGAATGATGAGATATTGCGTGAACTTCCACTACAAGACAGTTATATCAGAGAGGTCCATCGAATGCAGCCGTTATTCACGCGTGAGTAATTGTGAAGGTATGCTATTTCAGCGAGCGCTCTCAACTGAACGTAACCCAGTGAACGCTCCACGAAAAGTAATGGACAAGCCGTTTACATTTTCTGACGGTTTGACGCTGTCAATTGGAACTCAATTCGCATTTCCGGCGGAAGCAAGTCAGCAAGACCCTGATAATCTCGAGAAAGGTCAAGACTTTGACGGGTATCGTTTCGCTAAATTAGGTGCAAATGCTGCAAATCAGGAAGAGGAGAGTAATAAATGGGCAGCCTCCCATGCTGATGCTACCAACATGGTGTAAGTCGTTTATTAAGCGATTAGTGGAGTCACGACTAATCAGCCAAATCGCAGTTTTGGATACGGGAATCACGTCTGCCCTGGACGGTGGATGGCAGTGCGCTTGATAAAGATTGTTTTTAGTAAGGTTCTTATTGACTACGACGTTTCGTGGGATCGAGCGGGAGAAGAGCCACCTCGATTCGTGTTAGAGGGTATTTCGGTCCCAAATCCGACCCAGAAAGTGTATTTTCAACGGAGAGTAAACTCGTGAGGAGATAGCATTTATGTTCGAAATAACAGGAACTTGTATGATCCGCTAACCCTATTAAATATCCCCTTGGCTCTTGGAATAAAACATTGGGGAGTTATTCGGGGGTCGTGATGCTTTAGTTTCCCACGCTGTGCAGGGCTTGATTTCTTGATGCTTTTCTTCCGAATTGCATCTCTACAGAGCGTCGTACCCAATTTCCAGAAACGGACCGCATCTCTCTACATCGCTCTAGCATATCTGCAAGACCTTTTCTGGATATGGTTATTACTTAATTGTTTTACATCTCTTTCCCCTAAAGTTTTATCACCAGAGATAAAACGGTAAAAACTTGGGTCAACCTTCATACCTCTTCTGAAATGCGAAAATCAACAAGAGTGGGACACTAGACATGGATACGATTTCGAGAGTTCCGAGGCCCTCTTATCAGACCTATTGACTCTAAACTACAAACAGTCTCCCGAATCATTACAGGAATAGCATTAAATATTGCAAATCCTACCACGGCAAATATTCATCAGGAAAATATATTCTCCTCAGATGCCCTCCTTCCCACGGATGGCATCACCGGTGACGGTAGGGTGAGTATCCCCCCGAATGCCCATTTCTACCTGGGATAACACCGTCACCCCGTCTTTATTGAGAGACTTGGTAGAGGAATATGGGGATTGACTCCGAGGCTCATAGCTGCTCCCGCTTTGACTGAAGTTGGTACTGCCATCACTGCGACGAGATAAGAAACTACGAATGGACGTGGCAACTTTGGTGGAAACCTGAACCCAGAGAGATGGTAATGCTGGAAGGCATGCAGTGATAATGCCGATAAGTGGCTCGAGAATACTGCGTAGTAGTAATTCAGTACGAAGTCCCTTATAGAAGAGAAGGTATGTAGAGGTAGCTCACGTAATAACAAGAGGAAGGACTTGTCTCCGGGAAGGATCCTCATTACCAAGTGCAACACGGAGATACAAAGCGACAATACTACAAGCGCAGGACCTGTGCATGTATTAAAGTTTGTGTGGAAGGGTTTGAGGGGGGTTAGGACTTACGCAGTGCCAGTGCATAGAATCAGCACCACGCCGATCTTCCTCTTCATCGGCATCTGGAGCGACCAAATTGCTGGGATTGCAACGCAAAGAACGTAGATATCCAAAACGGCATTGATACTGGCGCATGCTACCCCTAGAGTCATTCGAAGGTGGCCATCGCACTTCAGAGGGAGTTGGCCATTGGCGTCAGGCCGTGGTGCACACATTACGACAGTATAAATAAAGAGGGTGACATAAAACAGACAGTTCAGGATGAGCCCGAAATAAATGCAATAGGCGATTTTCGGAGCTGCTACTCTTGGAAATATACGAATGATAAACAGGAGGATGGCGACTTTTGCGAGGCCAGAGGCGACAGGTACCAAGAGTTGAGTGACGAACAAATTCTGAAGGAGCTTTGTTAGTTACCTTAACATTGAAATCCTTACTGGTGTGATCGTTGCCTGATTGAATGATGGCTTCATCACAGCGCTAAGCGGAACATTCCAACTGTGGGGACCGAAGCCTCCTTGATTTAACACTATACGCTGAAGTTAGCTTGATTATTTTACTGTTGGAGGATTATTTTGAGACTCACGGGTTATTACGACCGCGGAAGTGGCTGTTGAGAATACCTACGGCATGTAAGCATGAATTCAAAGAGTTTGACAGTTCATAGAAACAGACCCCTGCCGCAAGGGCTGCCCAGTCATCTATACCAACACTCTTCACGATAATGAATCGACAGTATAGTCTCATGCCGAGTATAAGCAGCATCAGTGCCAAAAAGAGCGTAACGACGGCGGTGGCCCAACCGCTGGCAGAAGGTGGATCAACAAAGTTAGGCTCGACTCCAGGAGGAGGCATCATGGAGGGCGTTTTAGCCAGCATCTCCGGGGTCATTGGTGGCATTGTAGACATGGTGATGGGTGGTTTAACGATACAAAACTAAGTCAGTGGAAGAGGCAGAGGGATGAAGATTAGCCACCGAAGCGTGTGATAGGGCGGAGGCAGATTTTTAGACGAAAGAGAAGGCGATGACAATCCGAGCGTCAGATCTAACGATTCTGGAAGAAAAGGCAGCCTACTAAAGTCCTCGGCAGCCGGGCGGTATGCTTGCAGCGGGGGTGTGGCGCAGTGTATCTAGGCTCGGGGGCCGGGGTATCACTGCATTAGTGCGCGAATGGAAGTGAAGGATTTGTACATCTGGAATGGTCTTGGAATGAACCTCCTTCCAATTTATACATGACTTAGGCGTCTCACAAATAACAAGGGAAACTCCAGAAGCGCCCCGTATTGCAATGTAATCTTTGAGATTTAGCTTTTACTACTTGCTTTACCGCTGAAACTCTTTCTAACAACAGCTACACCTTTTTACGGGCCCACACAACTCGCATGGGGTAAACAGCGCCACGTTCGAAAAGTTCAGTCCTCAGATCAGTGACAAGAGTGTCCAGTTTCTCCTGAGAGAGCGAGATCTTTTCCGGTGGGAGTGCTGTAAGATGAGCTATTGCGTTTCTAACATGGTATATAGGGAGAACTTACACTTTCCAAATCGTGATAGTGCAGTCGCACTTATGGCAGTAGAATACACCCCCTGCTTGGCGAGTCTCGGATTGGGATTCGTAGCCCCTATCTTCATGTCGATGAGGCGGTCTTGGATATCAGTAAATCCAGCCTCTTCGAGCCAACCGGGTATTTGCCGAGTTAGATCAATCTTTGCGCCCATAATGATGAACATGTCTTTCATTAATCTAACAAAGTCGTACATGGCAGGACCTTGATCGTCAACAAAGACGTTTTCGGCCTCCATAAGCTGGATCCACCCATTTGGTTTGACCAGGGCTGCGAGATTAAGCACCGCCTCTTTTTGGGCCGGCCCGGCGCCAACAAGAGCTAGGCGCTGGTGGACAAGGTCGAAGGTGCCTTTCCAGTCCTCCGGCCATGACTTTTTGATGTCTTGTACACGGTAGATGGTGCCAGCAGGGGGGTTAGCAGGGAAGTTGGTGGGATCAATGTCTGCACCATGGATTTCGTGCTGAACTAGCGCATAACCGGACGCGAAGTCGCGAATCCAAGTCCCTACGAGCCGGATCAGTACAGATATTTTGACTGCATGAAGTCTGCAAATAATCGGGTGCAGATTTGCTGACCACCCACCATCTGCTGTTGCCGAGTCGAGAACCCGAAGCGGCCTAGTTGATAGGTCGATGTTGGCAAGGATCAATCCTCCCATTGCATCTTTGATTATCTCATGTTGATTAGACAGCCGGCTTACTTCCTCCTCGCTTTTCATCACGTAGTGTGCTCCTGGCTCCGTCGGCTCGGCTGCCATGGTGTGAGGGTGAGTGTGACGAGATGCCGTTGATGTTGATGGACCGGGGGTTGCTGGCCTTAGAACATTATTTATCTTACTTAGGCTACTAGTATGCCGGAGATTCCGTACATCGTCGGTACCCATGAACCGCTGCGCTGTTTGCGCGAACTAACTACCGCATGAGACATCTCGGGTGCCGGTCGTGTGCAGACTGAGTACTGGGGGAAGGAAAAATCGCGATGTGTTGTAAACCTGAGAATTTACTCAAACTACGACCTGAACATCTAATTTTATGTCTCCTTCAACGGTTCTAGTCCCTGCGGACGCTGAAGTTAGTCGTCGTCTGCTCGATCAGCACGATGTTGTAATTGACGCCCTTGGTGGCTCCCTGATTCTACCGTCTTTTGACACATCTCCATCAGGTCTCAAAATTTTGGATAGCGGAACGGCGGATGGTTAGGTGTCCACGCATCAATCGCCCTATCTAGGCTAATTCACTTCTTCAGGGCATTGGCTACATCAACTTACATTAACATTGCCTAACACCGCCGCAAATACATACATTGGAACAGACATCAACCCAGGATTTTTCCCCACGGCCCATGGGCCGGAATATATATTCTACAAGCACAACGTGGCCGACCCTTGGCCAGAGAGTGAACACTGCACATTCGATCTCGTTCACCAGCGACTCTCTCTTCCGGGCGCAGCACCAGCGACTCTTTCAACAGCTGTTCAGAATCTCTTCGATTTAGTGAAACCTGGAGGCTGGATACAATTGGTGGAGGCCGAACAAATAGGTCCCAATTCCGGCCCAGTGTTCGCGCAATTCTTAGATCTAGTGCGGGCTGTGTTTGATACCACAGGCGCAGGTTGGAAGTATGCAGAAAGGATGCGTGAATGGCTTTACGATGCGGGTGCCGTAGATATAGGGGAGATATCGGTCGATATGGCGCTAGGCGTAACAAACAAGAACGCCATTCTAGCAGAAAAGGGAGCGACCTGTACTGCTGGAGCAATCCCAGGATTGGTGGTATATGCTAAATGTATGTACAGGCTCTACGCACAAAAACACGAATAGCTAACATTGAACTCTTTGCTATAGCTATGGGGCTAAAGACAAATTTAGCAGCAGAAGAAATAGACACTTTAGCCGGGAGACTGTTAGTTGAACTGAGGAAAACCGGAGCGCATTACCCGCTCAGAGTAGTATGGGGTCGGAAAAAGCTGGATGCGGAAATGTAGATGTACGGCACAAAGAGTCCGCCTTTTCTCGTCTAGTTCAGCTTTAATTTTTTATATAATTCCAACGACTATTGAAATACTTTGCAGAAAACAATGCAGAGCAGTTATTGGAGTACGCGGAGATTCACATAAAATATCTCTGCTTAACTAAATCATAATTGGAAATTCAGGTCATGAGCCAGCGAGATAACGGCTTCCGCAAAATTCTTAGTCCTTAGCATTGAGTTAAGATGAGCGTAGTCATCTCTAGATATGGTAAGCCGCAGAGCACCCCAAATGACGGCTTATTTCGGATGCCGACTACACGCTCGGGGCTATCTTTGGATGTACTAAAAAGGGCAATACCAAGGCTCAATTAAGTCCGTGGGAGTAGAGTCAGGCTTTTCATGATGTGCATTTTCTAAATATCTTATTGTCAAAATTCAGATGTGCTTAGAGTCATGGCCAGGCACATCGTCAATAGAGTCGCCATACATTCACGGCCTTATTAAGGATACGGCCCGACCGACTTTAGCAACCGGGGACGCAGGGCCTAAGCTAACAATGCTAGACCTAAGAAGAATAAATTCACGTTGGATATGGACGACTTTGCGTTTCCGGCAATGCAGCTCTTACTCCAGAGATCCTGTAGGCCATCCGATCACGAGATGAAGGCCGGGCCACTAGTGCCTACTATCCGTTTGTGAATAATCCCTTGAGACGAGAAACAAATGCTAGTTAAACCATTATTTTGACTAGAAAATCCACTAAATACGCTTCGTGACATTGGCTACGTCATGAAGTTTAGACCCAAGCAGCAACTATATAGTTGATTAGTAGGGTAGTAAGCAATTCAGTCGGGCGCCGAACAATCTAAGACTTTTCCGAGGCATAAATGCAAACGCTCATCCGCGGGGAAAACTCCCAAGTGAAGATGGCCTCTGCAAGAAACTACTCCACATATTTGCCTTTACTCTTAGTTACCATTGCCTCAGCCTCTCTCCTTTCATCTTACTTCAACATAGGCCAAAAGTTGCCATCACTGGTCTCAACGACTACGATTAAACAAAACAGCTCCTCTACGGCAGATGTCCTGGTAATTGGCGCTGGTCCTGCTGGATTGTCTGCCGCATTAACCCTATATCGCCATCAACATGACATCGTCATATTCGACCATGGAACACCGAGGAATATCTGGGACACCCCAACTCATGTATTTCCGTCCTGGGAGGGCAAGAGTGTTAGAGGCTTCTGTGAAGAAAGTAAGAAAGAGCTTTGGAAGACAGGATTTGTGAAGTTCGTCGAGAGAGAAGTACGGACACTTGAGCAAAAGAATGATGAACTATTTTTTGTTGGTCTCTCGGATGGGACAAAGTGGGCGGGAAGGAAGCTTCTGCTGGCGATGGGGGTACAGTTTGTTCTTCCTGACATTCCGGGATACGCTGAGAATTTCCCTACAAGGATGTAAACTCATCACAGAGATCTCTTTGAAGAGCACTTGCTAATTATTACGCGTCCAGTTTTCACTGCCTTTTTACTTTCGGATTCGAGCACCGGGGTAGCTCGTCAGCGGGAATACTGGCAATGGGCCACGCGGCAAGCCCAATGCACGCAAATATTCTTGTCGGGGATGCTCGGAAGTTTGCGGAAACCATCACTGTATATACCAATGGTGACGGTGATCTTGCAGACGCTATCAAAAACGTGAAAACCTCAAATGAGACGATGTTTGACACACGAAGGATCCGACGCATGATCAAACGATCTTCTGGCGTTATTCTCGAATTCGAAGACGGGGAGATGAAAGAAGAGCAATTTCTTGTACACCAACCTTCTACAAAGGTGAACCCCGCAATAGTAAAGCAACTGGGTCTGCAACTGAATGAAAGAGGAGATCTTGTTATAAAAATGCCCTTCTACCAAACAAACGTTCCAGGCGTTTTTGCTGCAGGTGATTGCGCGTCTCCATTCAAACTTATAGCCAATGCGGTCTTAATGGGGACGAACGCTGGAGCAGGAATTGCAAGAGAGCTCCCAATATCAGTGACTAGAAATTCGATCAACAGGGCTGGTTGAACTTATGAGGATATAATCCTAGCTCAAGAATGAGTAACGTTCTAGATCATTAGATAGGAAATATATTTACGAGACTCTACATACGTATGCTTCCTTGCAGTAAATTCTAATCAAGGGTCAAGACTGCTCTCAAAAATTATAATTTTCAGCTTCTTCTACCTCTCTACTTTACGGTTGGACTAGTGCTGCTTCCTAGGCGTACAACACCTGAGCAAAAAGACGTTATTGAAGCACCGACAATCCCTGCTGCGGGAAAAACTATCCGATGATCACCAGCAAATAACCCTGCCAGCCCCTCAGCACTATCTGACTAAAGATGCTTTCTAGAGCCTCCATCATTGGTAGCGCCACAAGGGGCCGCGGATCTTACTGTATCCTTGGGGTGTCCCACATAGTAAACCTTGATGATCGAGGGTGTCGGAAGGCTTAGTGCCAGTAATCCGGTCGTCGTATAGATCTCTCATGATTTATATCAAAACCCATGAATATTGAAGGGAAAGGCCTGCAAGAGAAAGGATACCATGGCCAAGGTCAGGCTTCTCGTGACTGAGTGATTGTAAGTATTTTGGAGGCCTTTATGCAGGGGCTTGAGGGAGAAGAGAATGGCTTTTGATAGTCATAGTATATTGTTAAAGTCAGGAATGGCTTCTTCGGGGGGCGAGATGACCGCTCACGCTCTGTGTTAGGATCTTGTAAATTCCAGTTTGCCTACCTATTAAAGAATATTCGCCAGGAAATCAAGGAGAACAGCGGAAGCCGGCTATTAATTCTTGAGTCTAGTCTAAAACACTGTCACATGAGTCGCATGTCAAGATACACGAATCTGAACATGATGGTTGCAGTCGGTGGCCGAGGAAGTAGTGAGGAGAATTGGAAAGAATTGGCGGTGCGACCGGCGGGAAATTGGTGAGCATATATGTTCTAGAGAATGCTTAGCCACATGCAACTAAATTTGTCCCTGCTTGGGGTGATTTAAATATATAGAAGCACAGCTTGTGTGATAGAAAACTCGCACATCGAACTAAAAAACCGTCTCACTGCGGTAAGCTGCACTTCTAATCACAAGATTTCTGACTATCCATAGCTTCATAGCTCGTAGCAAAAGCCATATATGAGTCACACGTGTCCTTTTGTAGTCACAAAAACGGTCCTCATTCTTCGGATTGCTTCCTCCAACTCCAAAGCATCCACGGCGAAACCTACCCGTGCCCAGCCCTTCTCAGTTTCCGGCCCATTATACGATCTTCCAGCACTGACAATTACACCAGCCTCCTTCAATTTCTGAATTATTGAACTTTCTTCTTCCCAGGTTTTCACATCTGGGGCCAACTGCGCAAACATGTAGAGCCCAGCATTGCATGGGTAATAAGGTATATGTTGTTTTTTAAAGAAGTCCGCCAATGACTTGTATGCAGCAGCTAATCTCTCTGAATTTTTCATGATGAGTGAAGGGAGCTCTTTAGAGGTGAGGAGAGATGTAACGAAGATTGTCGAAAGAGATGATATCTGAGTGTTAGTGGCGAGAGCCAAGCCGATGGCCATCTCTTGATTGGATTGAGTGACAGTGCAGCCCTGAAGGTCTTGAGTCATATATTATTGCATGTGACTGAGCGACTTACCATTCGAAAGCCACTCTGCCCAAAGTCTTTGCTTGTGCTCCACACCATGTGCACACGAGATGCATCAACGCCTAGTTCCTGAAGATTCAAGGACAAAATTGACACAAACGGTGCAGGCTCCTTCTGGTCTGATGATTGAAAAGTCGACATTGCGTATACTTCATCCGAAATGAAATGAAGACTATGCTTCTCACAAAACTTAAGACAGTCTTCTAGAACTGATTTAGGGTAGCAGACTGCGAGCGGGTTATGAGGATTGGTGATCATCAGAACTTTAACCGGGCATGTTGCTCGTTCGAACGCTTCTTCGAGGGCAAGCAAGAGATCCCCAGTGAAGTTCGAGTTGAAAGAGGGCAAAGGGACCAGAACCGGCTTTACGGAGGATCGGATCCGAACGCCAAAATCGAAGCCATCTGATAAAAGGTTAGTATAACTGGTACTCGCATTTTAATGAAGTAATTGTGTACTCCAGTATGGTCCCGGGATCAATACTCCGTCACCCGGATCGCAGATGTTATACAGCAGTCCATCAATAGCAGCCATAGCACCCGGAGCGGTTACCAAATGGGAGGAGACAACTGGGTTATATGGCTTAAAGTAACGATTGAAAAAACTCGCATACGCTTCCAATAGATCGGGATCGCCGGCAAAGCCTCGTGGATAGGAAAGATGCTGGCTTTGTTAGATTTTACGCTTCATTTTTAAGCACTGGTTTAGATACCCTTGCGCAGAGCCCTTTCGCGATAGCGTCTTTGCAAATGTTAATTAAGTCCGGCCTGATCAACCAATTCTCTGCTGTTGAGAGGTCGATGTTCCTATTGTTTTTGATCATTCTTTCTGCCACGGCGCCTCCGATTTTTGGCATTATGGCTTCGACATTTGCCCACCCGCGTTGGGACAAGGTATGCTCGGCTGGCGTGTCCATTTTAATTCGTGTGGGAGCGGGTTGCTGATAGGAACCACTAAAGTGCAATTTTTTCGAAAATACAACTCAACGACTGAAATCCCCAATGGACGTCAAATGTGTTGGTTCTTAATACTCAAGCTCGCGAAGCAGGGTGTAGTAAGGATTCATTGTAATCGGTTACCGGAAATATTGTGGGATTCAGGAGTGCCAGACGGTAACGAATGTCAGGAGCCCGAGAACCTGCGCATTCGAACATTGAGGAGACGCAACGTCTACGGGACATAGGAATTTCTCAGTCTAAGCCAATTTTGCATGCGAAGTGATAAGTGTTCTTTGGTGAAGAACGTGTACTTAATATGTCTCTTAACGGCTTTATTTCTAAACTCTTCCCAATAGTATTTGGCCTCCGGATCGCTGTGATATACTACCTCATTCAGATAGATGCGTTCTAATCTCTAAAGTAGATCTAGAGTGCATTGAAATTATGTTGAACTGTAAGGTGCAGTAGATGAGGA
>KV748511.1:0-32226 GCA_001692915.1 Glonium stellatum | reverse complement strand
AATCTAAGTTAAACTATTTAAACTAAATTATAGATTCTTAATTTAATTTAAATCAAACGTGTTATATAATCAAACGCCCCACCCGTTTAGTTTGGATTATTTAAGTCGGTTCATGCCCCACCCTGGCTTTAGGCATTGTATATAATACTGTAGTGATCTCAATTTGCATAGATAGTCGAAGTCATTGATTAGAAACGCAAGAGTTCTGGGATAAATATGCTTAGTCTTAAAATGCACCTCGAGTATTTAGTAGGCAGCAAGGCTGTCACTGCTCTATAGCACATGAAACGAGATTAACTAGAACGCCTTATTGAGTATAGGAGTTACCAGTGCGGAAAACCCGTCAAAGCTTGCGAGATCCTTGGTAGCGGATACAATGGCGGAGAAGGCGGGACGGGTTTTCATGATCCCTGTCATGTCCAAGGATATCTTGATCTGTTGAAATCTGGGATTGGGAGTGTGATTGACAAGGCATGCGCCCTGTCCTTCTCAATTCATCCACGTAGGCATCATTGATCAACGACGCTCATAATCGGTTAATCCGAATTTTAACTGTCCCTGATAATTTGTAGGTCCTACTAGCCATGACATAGAAGCCTACTCTCAAGTCTTATGTAGCGGCGGGCCTTACAGTTATCTCTCCAACTATGTGTCAAATTCTCGTAGGTCTGTTTTCCTAGCATAAAACACTCTGCATTCTAATTGCCCCACCGGGACAGAGTTAGCGGGGCGAGCCCCTCGTTTCGAACCCGCGGAGGTGGAAATACGAGCTATGGCGTTTGAAGCTGTCGCGGACTTCCTGGTGGCGTAACAAGGAGCCGGTTGAAAAGTACGATGGCGACGAATAAGGCACTACAAGATGCAGCTAAGCTGCGGACGTTGTGCGTGCATGCTCGGAGTCTAACACAGCGTAAGGGAGCTAGAGCACCTCGCGACGGGGATGCATATACGAGCTTCCCTGCATGAGGCCCATGGTTCTTTTGTTCAGTATTTGAAGCGCTACTAAAGCCACGCGAAAACCCCTCGATCTGGTAAATTGGACTTTTCGAGCAGGCTTATTTCCAAGAATGTAAGGTAGCAGTACAGCTTATCGTCAGCCAGTAAGAAGCGGTGTATGATTCGCTCCGCGGGGTTGTATTAGCTTCGTGGATGTGGAGATGTCGTTAGTCGGTGAGGCCCTCGACCTAGTCTTAACTATCATAATCATCTTACCGTTATCTGATACATCCCTGCGCTTCCGCTTCCGCCTTAACATTCGGAACCCGGGTGATTGTATTGCCGCTCAATTGAAAGCCTCATAAACAAAGAAAAAGTGGAGGCGCTTTAGCCACCTGCAGGTGCCCAAATGCATGCTTCTGCGCTAGGGTTGCATGTCCCTTTCCGTGGCGGCCTAGCGGTTTCTGTGTTCACAGCGTGCGGTAAACGAAAGCTTGCAAACGACCCTATATGATGGATCGCCGATTCTCTGAGCTAATGTTGCGCTATGGAATAGGTGGAAGGTATTGGCGATGCCATAAAATGCGACGTGGAAAATGCTCAGTGCAATTCGGTCCTTGCAGCCGTCTCGCACGGGAATACTACTACTTGGGGGCTAGTTGAGCTGTGTTCTACTCTGAACTTAGGAAAAGACGAAGCGAAGGCATTAATTCATTCTCTAGTGTAAGACTTTTCGATAACTCGACAATAAAATAGCCGAATTTTTTCACGAAACTTGAGTATCTTGAATTGTTACGAGGTTAGTCCCTGTGCCTTGGAATAGGGACCCTAGTCGGCCCGTACCACAACCTCAGAAGGCGGGTAGTCTGGAGAAGGCTTGTGAAAGGTTATCGATTGGCGTTTCAACGAATTCCAAGTCCTAGAGATGGACAAGGTGGGCCTGTTTTGATGCACGTGGAAATTGCAGGGGCTGAAAGTGATAAGTGATATAGGTGCCGCTATGTCGGGGCTGCTGCAGTGTACATACTCCCATGACCGTGCAGAAATCACAGACGACTTTTCTGGCTATTTCGGTGTTTGTCCGGTAGCATGTAATTCATTGCCGCGCTCTGCTCTGCCATCGGAAAATATAGGGGGGGGTCACTTTTTGACCGAGGCTGTGGGAAACCGACGTGGTGTGGAGAGAAGCCGACCAAGTTGGTGGAAAATGCGGAGAACCTTGACTGGGTGATCTGTTAGGAGTAGAAAAGCAGCCTAGATTGGGCTCAAATAAATTTGATGAAAAGCTTGTGCCGCCAAAATATCTCGATATGAACTTGCATGGGTAGCTGACTGTTCGATCGTTGAAGATGGACTTTGACTCAGCGGAAAAAGGGCACTACGTCAATTTCTCTTTCTTTCGGTTCATATCTTTCATGGTTTCAGGAAGATCATGGTAAGAAACACCCTGGATCCTTGAGTTGCAATACCTCAGGACTGCTTCTCTCTGGGATGAATAGGATAGGGACGGAATATTGTTTAACGAGGTAGTTATCGCGGCCATGCCTTACCTAGCCGCACGCATGTGAATACGGCGAATAGACTCGGCAACTCCCGTCGATTTGCATGGAGTGATACATTCTTTATGCTAGCCAAACTTCTTCCTATCATGCCTCGCCCTTGAGTTTTCCCTCAATATCTTCTAGGTCCTCGGTAGAATCGATTTCAATGATCTTGCCAACCTCCGCGGTGTTACGCATAAGCTCCTTGGCGCTCGCATACAACATTCGTACCTCGTTGTTACATGTGACTGGGAGATAGTATATCATGACATACGGTACGGACAAACGGCCGGAGGACTGGAGAATTCACGTAAGAGGATATTTAGCAGGGGATAATTTAGTAAAGCCGATTCGTAGGACATACGAGAGTAAGAGGATAACTCAGGAGGATGAAACGTGGAGCATGCTCAGGAAGCTCATCCCCTAATTCCTGCATATTCGAGTAGACATCATCGTCGGCTTGTGATATCTCAAGCGTCTTCTTATTTATCTGGTCTGGCTCGAGGTACACGTATCAGCCCGTTTCGAAGAGCAGGGATCGGTAGCTACGGTCTGCGCATAGTCGTGAAATATTTGCATCGAAGGGCCGCATGATGGTAAGGGAGTATGCGTGCGTACAAATGACGGCCTGGGGGTCTTTGGCCCGTGAAGTGCCCAGACGGAACTTGCGCAGCTTATCTTTGGTCTCGGTGGAGAAGGTGTACAGACGAGCTTCGGAGGACTGCAATATTCAGATCAGCGTCGGTAGAAGGTGGGGATATTCAAGGCCACTTTACCATTCTGATAGTAGTATTTGTGGAGAAGAGGTGATTCAGGTTACGAAAGTGCACGCTTGCAGGAGATAGGGCTGAGGAGCTGACTGTAAGAAAGCCACGAGGTCTCTTTTCGCTCTTGGGTCGGACGTGTCATGCGGGGCAGGCCAATGCACGGCAGCTCTGACTCGTGCGGGTTGGCGACAAAGACCTCGATTAGCCGTTTCCCACTCTTGAACTCTCCATTTCATGCAGTCGGCAAATCATACGCTCAACGCAGCCACCTCCCGAACCTCCCATGTTTGGTCGACTGAATCAGTTGGTCAGACATCTTTCTCGGCCCCTTCCGAATTACGTGCATCTGTCAGCTGCAAACCCCAGAGCCGGATTGGTGCACGGCGTCACCCCATCCACAACGTCATCATCAGCTATGGCCGCGGAAAGAGGACATGGCAAAGGGCTGATACATACAGCAGCGTGCTTAATTATAGGAGATGAAGTGCTGGGGGGCAAGGTTAATATTTGGACACTCTGTGCGGGAGGACTATTTGCTAAGATGTGCCATTGCAGACCGTCGACACAAACTCAGCGTACTTCGCAAAGTTCTGCTTCTCCTTGGGCATCAACCTCAAAAGGATAGAAGTTATCGCCGATGACGAAGATGAAATTGTGGAGGCTGCACGGAGGATGTCGAGGAACTACGACCTCGTTGTAACATCAGGAGGAATTGGTCCTACGTAAGTGTTGGCAACATTCATGCGGTGCAATACAACTGCTAAGCGCGAAATCACACCGTAGACACGATGACATTACGTATCAATCAATAGCTAGAGCTTTTAATCTTCCATTGAAACTACACGAAGATGCCTTTGCAAGGATGAAGCAGTTATCAAAGCCCCACCCCTCGCAACCAAATTTTGACTGGGAGAAGCCATCTGCTGCTCTTGCAGCGAAGAAGCGTATGGTAGAACTGCCCATTGATGATTCTAGACCATTAGAGGACCAGGTAGTCTTCGTGGACGAGAAGCTTTGGGTGCCGGTCAGCGTCGTGAATGGGAATATCCACATTCTCCCAGGCGTGCCCAGTTTGTTCCAGAGTATGCTAGATGGGTTAAAGCCTCGGATTTTGCCCAGATTGACAGATCCGGAAGGCAAAGGAGTACAGCGAATATTAATTTCTACCCCAATGGCAGAGAGTGCCATTGCAGAGTACCTGACGCAGCTGGCGGCCAAGGTGGAGTCGAAGGGCGTCAAGGTAGGTAGCTATCCACGGTGGGGAAAGCAGAGCAATACGGTGACGCTCGTGGGAAGAGACATTGAATACATGGAAAGCTTGGTTCCCGAGGTCGAGAAAGCGGTGCAGGGCAGGAGGGTGTCGGTGGAAGGGGAAGACGACGTAGAGGGCGGCGATCCGGAAGCAGGCAAACTGGCGTCTGGGTGAGCGGGCTGGATCTGGATTCAATACTGTATGATACACAGCGTAGTGAGGAAACGGAGCGTTGTGGAGTGCGGCTGCAGTGCTGTCCCACCTAATAAAGTTTCAGCGCTTCTCGAACAAATCCAGAACACACTGTGGCTCGCTCGATGTTCCGCTTCCCGCAGAAACTTAGGCGTGCCAAGCAGGCTCCCGAGGGGTGCATATCACCGCGCGGTCGATAGCCTGATAGGAGGAGTGTTTAATAAAGTCCTGTCAACGCCTACCAGCGCCCACCTCGTGGGAGCAATTAATCTTTCGCGTGAGCTCCTCGTGGTCAAGATAAGGTGAGACCGCGCGATACACAGGCCGACCTGGGCGATAAATGCACTCCACGGTGAGGAAACACGCACCGTTCGCTGAACCCCACTCCCTTACCACGTACCAAACAGCATGTACCCGTTCGCCGGCGACAACATGACACAGGGGCGTTCCCTGGACGAGGCTTGACGGTGCGTGAACCCGCTCTCGCGCATGCGTCGGATCTCACATGACTGGGGGGTTTGGAAGACGTGAGAAAAAAAAAGTCGCGACGACGCTTCGGCTGGTGTTGAGCGGCTGCGGAGCGCAGTGCTGGGTCTACTGCAACGCACCCACAAGCTCTCTCACGGCGGACAACCGTGACTCTGACCTGCCTGGGCCCTGAGAGCTGGGCCCTTGTGAGACGGCGCATTCCTCCGGGCGTGGCACGCCGTCGGACTGCCTGCCACATCCTTCGTCTCCCTGTGCGAAAGCCTGTGCCTGTGCGAAAGCCTGTGTGAAGCCTGTGCAAAGCATGCACGTCTTCGGGAGCGGGAGCCAGGACTTTGCAAGGGAGGGAGAGCGCAGCAGAGGCATCCTCCGGGCTGGCGTGCAGACGGCGGTCAGGGCTGCGAGGCCAGCTTCTTTTTCGCGCGGCAAGTCACAAGTGGTGGGCGCTGGCTCGATAGATATGTTTCTTTTACGGCGCCTCTGGTAGTGGGCAATCACTGGAGGCGGTCCCGTTCTGGCACTTCTGGTAGCGCTTGCCCTGCGCGGGTGAGACGGTGGACTCAGTAGGGAATCGTGGGGACTGGCTGCGGCCTCCTCTTAGTAGTGCGCAAAGAGGCTAGCCGCCCTAGGGCAGGCCATGTCGCTTCCTTGCCCGTTCTGCAGGACCTTGAGCGCTGCTCTGGCGCCCAGAGGCGAATCAGGGCTGCGATAGCCTTGTCATTTTGCTGCCGAGCCTGTGAAGCTGCTCAAAGACACAACCCTCATCCACCACCACCATCCCTGGTCTCCATCACCCACCACCTCCTCGACCCATCCGACTACGACGTCAATTGCAACCCGAATCCCACGCACTTCCACTCCTTCTATCCCGTCGCGTTCTCTTGATCGTCAACCTTGATCGACCAAACCCTCTTCGTTCGTTTTCCGCCTCCTCTTTTGCTCGCTGCTAGTTCGGCATTGGCGAACAAGCGCCCGAGCATCTGCAGCACTGCAAAGCTCTTCTAGACGCTTTAGCACGCTGATTCACCTCACATATAATGGCTTCAAAGGTAAGTCGCTTCGTTCCGGCACGAGGGGCCAATTTCTAACACTCAATCCGAACAGTTCCTCCGGGAGTACAAACTGGTAGTAGTTGGCGGAGGTGGTGTGGGCAAGTCGTGCTTAACTATTCAACTCATTCAGAGTCACTTTGTAGATGAATATGACCCGACGATTGAAGGTCCGTTCCTCTCCCCTTGAACTCCCTTTCTCCGCCATTTGAGCTAACGGAAGATGTGAATGTTCGCAGACTCCTACCGCAAGCAGTGTGTAATCGACGATGAGGTAGCTCTTCTCGACGTCCTCGACACAGCAGGTCAGGAAGAGTATTCGGCCATGCGAGAACAGTACATGCGGACAGGAGAGGGTTTCCTGCTCGTCTACTCGATAACGGACCGGCAATCGTTTGAAGAGATCATGACCTTCCAACAGCAGATTCTACGGGTAAAAGATAAAGATTATTTCCCTATGATTGTCGTCGGAAATAAGTGCGATCTTGAAGGCGAGAGGCAGGTGTCAACACAAGGTCTGTCCTACCATATGCATCCTTTGAAGTCTAATTTTTGGTTCTAATATTTCGGCTATCAGAGGGTCAGAATTTGGCACGGCAGTTTGGTTGCAAGTTCATCGAGACGTCGGCGAAATCACGCATCAATGTAGACAATGCATTCTACGACATCGTACGAGAAATCCGCAGGTACAACAAGGAAATGTCATCATATGGTTCGGGGGCACAGGCGCAAGGCGCCAACGGTCAAATTGGCAAGATGGAAATGGACGGCGAGAATAAAAGCTCGGGCTGCTGTGGATGTGTGATCATGTAAAGCTCGCGGTGGTGGTGTGCCCGGTGATTTGGAGAAGATACCTGTCATTGCTCGGTGCTGGATCATATCTAGGAGATGCATGCTGAACGTTTCCAGGCGGTCCAGGAAAATGCTTATACCTTTAGCACTTTACTGTCAGTTTAACTTCTTTTCTTGGTCAGTGAAAGACCTGCGTTCTCTTCTTCGACCCTTTGGTTTCTTTGTTTTTGGGCTCGGTGTTGAACATGGTTTTCTGTGGGGGCGCTTTCTGCTGTCATGGTGCTCAAAGTACTCATACTGGAATCAATTTCCTCTCTTTTCCATACATGACGGTCAGGCTTCTGCAGCCGCCTCTTCCTTTAGATTTTCCTGGCATCTGGTAAATTGTTTTTCCTGTTAGCAGCTCAGATTACTTTCCCAGAGGATGCCACACTAGTACAATCGATATGAGTTCCTTGAGTTCAAAAAATGTTTAAACTCGTTTAATTCTTCCGGCCTTTGCTTCTTCGATCATTTCCATATCCTCTGATCTGTCAATCGATCTAATGTTACTAACCGAGAAGACAAATACCCCCACTTTCTAATCTTCCAAAATGTCGATCTCAGCTTTTGGCTTGGTGGGGAGCCTGGGCTTCCAGAAGCTAGTTGTTTTCCTGCGAAGTCACTGTTACCTGACGCGACATAAATACTACGTAGTAGGTAGGTACCTCTACAAGTCCACTAGTTCCAACTCGGAATAGCACCGCTTCAAACCCTCTAAACCCTATCGTTATCATCTAATTATAGAGGGGAGCTCCAGGAAGCTCCAGCACTCACGAACTAGGTAGTCCTTCATTGCCGGACTGATGCCGAAATATCATTCGATGCACTCTACGACGTTTTAACTCCCATCTTCGATTATCATCTAATAAATTCTTTGACATCTCCTCAATACATTTCACCAAAGCCTCAGACCATTCCAGTCGACAATTCTAGGATCGAAGAACGCTAGACCGTCCCGTCAAGACGGAAGCCGTCATTCCGACGGAGCCAAGCACTCACAATGCCGCAACATCCACCGCAGCCTGAAAGCCTCAATGGCAGTTAACTCCCTGATGCAAGCAGCATCCCAAGATGCAAACATCCCATCCTTCAAGGTCTTCCATCGGGCCCATTTCAATCAACCAAACCCATCTGCCCGCAATTATCTACGCTGCGCCATCGAGCCTCGTCTGCGATTTCCCGTCATATTTAGCCTATTTTAAGCCCACGGAGTCCGAACCCCAGCCCGACCGCATCCTTACCAAGCCCTACCCAACCGCAATTGACACCCCGCCCGCCTTGCGCAAGACAACGCAATAGTCTCGCCAATCCAGTCGATGAGACATTCTGCACGCTGGAGGCGGGCAGAGAGCGCGGCCTTTTAGCCTTGATCCCCCGCACCACAGCACGCGGGTCATGAAAACCCCTACGTGGATCCTTCCTCTTGTGTTTTTTTTTTGGAGAACTGCAAGATAATGACACGCGAGCTCGGCACGGGGCGCAAAGCGTGCCGCAGCATTCTCGGCACGCTTGCCCTGGATCATTGCTTGCCGTCGGCATCCCAGGCATGACGCGCAGTTGAGATCGCCTGAGATCTGGGTCGGCAATTGGCGGTGCTAGCCTTCCTTTGCTTAGGAGGGGGCCGGTGGCACAATAACGATGCGCGACTCTCTCGTAAGCGGGAAGCTGTTCAGGACGGGTCGGTCCGGATCACGTCACCTTGCGGCGTGCCTGGTGGGCGGTTTAGAGACGCGATGAGGATTGAGCTGGAGGAGTGTGTAACTTGGCCGGTAGACGGTTATCGGCCGCGAAGCCTTTTTATTGACATGCTTGGCGATATAAGACCATTCTGACGGGTATAGAACTGCCTGTTATACATCAGCGAAGTGGTCAGACGAATCGCGTATTCAGAATCTTTAAGGAAGATATGGTGAAGGGCCATATGCTCGAAGCGAGCATACCTGCGAGGACCACATCTCGCTTCGCCAAGAGAGTTCTGGTAGAGCTAGGAGATAAGTACTTCGTGTTTCTCGACTGAGGGGCTTTACGGGCGTTGGATACTTAACAGCTGTAGAGAAATTGCTCGACTAGGAATTAGTCAGATCTTACATTCGCTGGTCGCTGAGGTGAGGCCTTTTCTTGCAGTGAGGCCTTTTCCTGCAGTGAGGAATCCTCAGCATGGGGGCACTCCGTTGACCCTGTAGATTTCAGCACAAGAGAAGCGATTTCGGAATACCACATCCCAAAGAGTCAAAGCGAAGTTAACCGTGGCTTACAGATGATCATCTACAGGAAGCACTTGGCGTATCACTTTCAGAAAGTGGCTCAGGGGCTTCCATCAATAGTAGCGAATAGCAAATGCATTTTTTATCTCGATTTCTAGCGCAAGAGACGGCGCGGTCTAAGAGAGGGCAAAAGATGGTGGCGGCCTAAACGACAATGACATCGCAAGTGAGGTGAAACACGAACTCGCTCTCTCCTAATGCTTGCATCATGTCACTGTTGAGCTTGCAAGGTTGTTTAACAAGAGGAGTCACGCGGTAGGGGAGAAATGTGCTCCGGGCGTCGTATGCGTTGTCCGTCAGCGATAAAAGAGGTGTAAACTCGCGGATTAGAACGATTATCGGTGAAGACAAGTGGCGAGGGTATCGCTGAATGCAGAGGCTGGATCCATGCGTTTACAAACTGTGCGAACAGTTCCCGCGGAGTGTTTCACATCTCGATGAAATCTGAGAAAGTGGAGTACGGAATCCCCAAGTGCTGGAAATGCACGAAAGAGCCTTATCATAGTGCGCTGGGTTAACATTTGCGCTTGGATGGGCTGTCGTAATCGCAATAGGGTTTAGGAAGTTGCCGCATGAGGAGACCCGAGCATCTCTGCGGCCCCGTCCCGCTGCACGCAGGAGATTATGATGCGCTGGAGCGCAGCGGTTCGTCACATGGCGGGCACCGCAAGCCCCAGGAGATTACTTTTTCTCATCGCGCAGCGCGGTTGAATCTATGCCGTGTGCTCCAGGGCCGGCTCTGGTTGGCTGTTCAAGCAGGTAAAAACGCCCTTTCGTCTAGAGCAAGCTGGTAAAGGTCTTGTAGAAACGGAGAAGCCACATTCTGGAGCGGTTTGCAGGGCGTTGCAGGAGCCACCTCCACCCCGCTACTGCCAGTCTGCTCTCCTGGTGTGATCCTGTCCCGTCCGTGATGCTTGGCGCAGAATGGCCCGTGAGGTATCGCGTGCCTCGTTTGGTTGGATGAGAGTAGCCGGCGAGCCAAGAGAACACAAGAATAAGGCCCAAGCTTTTCTACCTGCGGATCTTGTAGGAAGCAATGGGCCAACGAAGTCCCATAGAATGCGCATGGAAGCTGCATGGAAGAATCGCAGAAACTTCTCTAGTTGCTGTAATACGCACAGACTGCACAAAACTGCGCAGAACAAACGCCATCATTGCCGCCTTCCTGTTAGGGTCCTCGCTCGCCGCCCTTAGGCCAGGAACTCGACCGCTGCGTGACCCAATTGTCGAGCTTAGGAACTGCACGCGTTGCAGCGCTTTGTCATGGCGAGATCGTCAGGATATGGTAACAGAATGCTAATGAAAAGAAGTTTCTTCTTTGGGGGTTGGTGGGACACAAAACGGGTTTCTGGGATCCTTCGGCTGCCCTGACAAGGCTGACAATGGCTTGCCATTCGATAAAGCCTATGACCGTATCGATCTACTGTGCGTGATATGACCGAGAACTCTTGGGTTGTCCGAGCCTGGATGTGAGCCATTTCCTTGCGTTATAATAGAGAGGATATCGCAATACAGGCCAATGAGTGGCGGAAATGACGAACCCCTAAGAAGAAACAACTTACTCTTACTCATTAATTGTCGCAATGGCGTTAGCGGTTGGTTTCAGGTTGGCTTTTTGCAATGGCTTATCAGATGCTAAGTGAGTAGTCGTCCTTGTCCAGCCGTAGGTGTGTACCGTCTATTACGCGATGCAACGATATGGAGTAGAATGCACAAAAAAGCAATATGAGAAGAAAATGACGTTTTGAATTGAACGTGATTAGTAACAGGGGTATATCGTTCGAGAAAAAAAAAACACACTAACGTCTCCCCACTTAGAAATAGAACCATCCTACGCTGAAGCTTAGGATCACTTCCTAGACATATCAACCAGACCAATATTTTTTTCGGTATCCATGCTGACTGGTCGTGGTGCTCCACGAGCAGTAAATTTACCTATCATGCCCATCTTCTTTTCCGTGAGCCAAACCCTCAGCATAATAAGACATCGCACAATGAGAAATATGATAATCGCGCCCACGAGTATACCAATGCAATATCCCGCAACCGATCCTGGTGAATGTGTTCTGTTGTTTAAGAAATCGTACACAAAGAAATGCTCCGTGTCGTATGTTAAATAAGCTAATCCCAAATACATTGCCAGGATAAGAACGACGGGAATAATATGAATGAAGGGCGGCGGTTCAGTCCGGGGAATTATAATCTCAAGGAAGGCATAGACAGAATTCAAGGCATGCTGGGAGATGTTCGTCCAAGCGGTGAACTTGCTATTAAAGCCGGAATATAAGATGGCCCAGAAAACAACTAATACAGGTCAGCGCATGTGGGGCGCGGGGTGCGGGGCACATTCTGTACTTACTGGTAACCAGCCACGGGAATACAACTATGGTGCTGTAGAATATACTATGCAATGCCTGTAGGGCTCGCGGCCAGCGTGCAAGCAAAGGCGCACCCGTCAACCAGTAACTGGCCGTGTGGGCAGCGCTGAAAGCAAAGTAGAAGGCCAAACCCCAGTATGTTAGGTTTGTGAAGTAGCTGAAGGACCTGTGAGATGCTTGAGCCTCTCCATGCGAGCCATACCAGCCAAATATGGTGAATATAGTTGTAAAAGCGTACAAGGAGAGCAATGCGCGAAAAGCGAAGAGAGCTCCTGGTGGAAGCAGCCAGGATGTGCTGAAGCGGTATGTGGGGTCGAATCTGCACTCCGTATTCCCCCTCATTTGGCGAAAACCAGGCATGGTGGATTACGATGGCTCGAGATAGGATGGGGTGGGTACAGCTGTGTGCGACGGGCAGGGGGGTCAGAACGTAAACAAGGGGGCTGGGCGACGTCTCGTGGGCGGCTGTAGGTATGCTAGCAAGGCGCGGAGGAAGATGCAGAAGACAAAAGAGCGAAGAAGCGACGGCCAAATATGCTTTCAGGCCCAAATGCCTTCAAGGACCTTCAGCTCTGATGTTCCAAAAGTCTTGATTATGATAGGGCTGATGAAGCGGCTGATGGGGAGGCGCAGGGTTGCTGAGGCCATCCCCCTGATAGACGCAGGCTAAGGAAACCTTAGGGGCTGTATCGTATTTTGATTTCGGTTTGTAATTCAACAGACAGCTCCTCGGAATTAGAGAGGTTTGAGTGACTCCACTTCAGCCTCTATCTAGACCGCTGTCGTGCTTTCTCCCACACAGAGTTTGGGCCGCTGCGCAACTGGAGCACTTCGTATTGGTGGCGTCGTCCTTGCAGTATGACGGCGTCGCATATGACCAAGGGAGATCCGCAGTACAAATCACATCTTTTTATTATGACAAGACAACCTCTGAAAGTAACGGCAGCCTATCAAGACAAATCAAACTCACAATACGCCCACCAGAACCACCTGAGTCAACATGAGTGAGACAACGACATCGGTACTGTTAGATTTATATACCTGCTCCAACTATTGACCTGACTAGAGTCCAGAAGTGCAACAACCTTGCGCGAATCCGCGATAATCAACGGCGATCTCGCGCCCGGCGCAAAGAGTATCTCCAAGAACTCGAGACTAAGCTGCGCCACTGCGAGCAGATGGGTGTTGAGGCGTCGGCCGAAATTCAAAGCGCCGCGAGGCGTGTACTGGAGGAGAATAAAAGGCTTCGTGCGCTGCTGAGGGAACGAGGCGTTTCGGAATCCGAGATTACGGCAGTTATGGGCGCAACTGACAGAACTACCGACTACGGCTCTGCAGCGCCTACTCTGGACTCCATGTTGGGACGCAAGAGACCATGTAACGGGCAAAATTCATGTGCTGGTGCATCTTGCGGCCCTCCGCAAAGCGCCAGCCTGCCAAACCCACCCCTCCCAAATCCTTATCAACGAGCTGTTGCGCTTCAACCCAGCCCAGAGACTGCAAGTCCTCACTCGATAGGTTCAAGCAGCGCCGATACACCTAGCAGTATATCCACGCCGACCTTTTCGCAAATTTCCATTGCTACTTCTCAAGAACTGTCCGAAACCGACAACTATTCAAGCCTGGCTTACCAGTACGACCTGCCCCTCACTAGTACTTGGCCTCTGCCTGCGGAACCAGCTTATACGCACGATCCGATTGCATACAACAACAACACATCGTCTTGCGTGTACGCCGCGAACATCATCAGGACCATGAGATCCGATATCGGAACCGAGCTGGAAACCGAGCTTGGCTGTCGTGAGCCTGGCGGCGATTGCGCCGTCGACAATGCCGTTGTGTTTAACGTTATGGAGAAGTACTCGAACCAAAGCCCCGGCTTGTGACCCGTGGTGGGCTGCACAGCTCTTCGGTCGATTCGCCCATAATGAGCGGATCTCAAACCAGGCGACCGTAGAGAACTTTCACCGGCTTAGGCTGTGGTCTAAGGAAAAGTTCCGCCTCACGATGGAATCCGCGTGTGGAGGCGGTTAGGACTCCAGCCTAGTTGGGGAACGGTGTGGGAGGAAGTTGTAAGGACGAAATTGATACCAAGATGAACTACATGACACCCGGTAAACGGGCCGTCTCATTGCGAGTCAAGGCAAGTTTCCAAGAGCCTCAAGACAAATGAGACTTTGCACAATTTGCTGGAGATAGGCACTTGCAGGCGTCCTGATGGCACGAAAGTGCTACCGAGCGCCATTATTCATCGAACTCGGACAGCATAGGCCGTGGTCTCTACAAACAGAGATCTTTCAGTATGCAGGGGGTTGTGGATTTTGTCTGTGCAAATTTCACTTGATTCCTCACCTGTCGAGCATTACGACAGGTTTGCGCATACGGAGTAAGCGTCTCGTTGATCTTTATTATGCTTCAGTGAATGGAATAACGTTCTTTTCTAGTCAATCAAATATTTTATCCAAATGCCTTTGTCCTTGGTGCTCGAGTCGACCGCTGCTTTCGGATCGCTGCCATTGTCCTATCCAAAGCTAATTAACAAATCCGGACGTTCATTGTTTATCCAACAAAGAGGTCTAATTAATCGAATTCTCCATGACTTATAGTTTTTGCATCCAAACTTCTTCCCACTTCTAGAAAGATGGATTAACTCCACCTTTACTATACAACTCACAGCACAGTTTCTAAAATGGTCGAAACACGGGCTGCAAAAAGAAAGGCTCAGGGAGGGATCCCATCGAGTCAACCCCCTAAGAAATCGAAAACCAACAACGATATCGTACCAGACAAAAAAACCCAAGCATCAAAGCGTCCGATAGCAAAGAAACCCCCAGCAACTAGGAAACCACTAGGAACCAGGAAGACTCCAGCACCCACGAAGATTTCTGCCCCCAGAAAGACTCCAGCACCCACGAAGCCTCCCGCACCAAAGAAACATTCCGCAGGCAAGAACCTTGAGGCGAAGCCTAGGCGTGGACATGGTCAAGACCAGAGAGGTCCAGAAAAGAGCGGAAAGGATCTATCGCAGCCCCTGTCAGAGAAATTGAACGAACAAATCGAGACTAATTGGGATTTCTCTCTACTCACCAAGAATGACAGCCCAGATCTTCCGGCGAATACGGTATTGCATAAGCCGAGCGACTGTCCAATCCCTTCTCCGTTGGTTGGGGAAAAATTGGCTGCACGAGCCGGCGAAAAGCTTGTTCGGTTTGGAAGTATTAACTCTGTACGACGAATTTTCGCTCGCATACGACGCTCCAATCGGGACTCTTCTACCGGATTAATCTTGAGGGAGCGTGATAAAGACTCTGGTTCGCTTTGCACCTTAAGTGGAGATGGGAACAGCGATAATGGGTTGGAATGGTACGAAGCAAACGAAAACTTATCTATCACAGTGTAAGTCAAGCCACAGCTCATGTGCCTAGAGTCTATCTAATTCATAATTTCCATTTACAGACATGTAATAAACGCAAACGATTATCTATTGCCGAATACTCCGGCTGTCCAATTCAAACTATACAGGTTAAACAACATCTATAAGGACCCAGCGCAAAGAGCTTTCGGATACTTCATCAATGTCCCAAGAAACATTACTATCAGGGTCAATGGTGATGAGTACACAAACGCTACGCTCAAGGGCAATGTTGTTGTCGGCCCACTGGATGGATTTACTGTGATTGAGGTCCTTGACCAACCCATTTTCTTCTGGCGTAAGAAGAATGATAGAAAACACAACCCAAATACACCAACGGTAAGTATGTACAATTCTATGGACGAAAAATGCTGATGTAGTCGAAGAATCAATCCGCATTTGTTCAGAACCCGTCTCTCATCTCAACAACTGCAGTAATAGAGTTAGAAACCATTATTCTACGACGTTCATTGCATCCAACTCCTTCACCACCTAAGACACCTAAGACACCTAAATCTTCTACGCCTCCTAAGCCTCCCACGCCTCCTAAGCCTCCACAGTCACCCAAGTCCGACAAAACTCCTAAATCCCTTAGAGGATTAGGAAGGAAGAAGGGAATTAAGAACACCCCTGCGGCACCCATAATTCCAGAGGGTAGCACTGCTTGCGAGTATTTCCGTCAATTGCATTCAAAATTAATAAAAGATCCTGACGCGAAGAAGTGGGACAAAGAGTTAGACGGAGTATTTACAGACCTCGGGCATTGGCTCACGGACCAGGAAGTAATGGAGGCAGTTGCTTCTGTGGGTGAAGCTATCAATGACATACAATCGGAGGATTCAGGCTTTAGTATCGTCTCCTGGATGACGCTGGGAATTGCAACAGGTGGCCAATATGCCCATAACAGAGCGATACGTCCCCAGAGGCCTATGCTCTTGCCGTGGTGGTTCAATCACCACATACTTTTACTCGTCTTCCAGATGAACGAGGATGGAACCGTTGATCTTTATGTCCTTGACTCCAAGAAATGGCATAATTCAGCGGAAGAGCGTTTACAGATATACGACAACGCTACAGAAATCATGGAAAACCTTGCATGGCACAAGGTACCGCATAATGATTTACCGTATACGAAGCCGCAGAGCGCAATATGGGTGGGGCCTGTGGCGCAACAACCAGTCGATTGGGCATGCGGTTATCATACCATATTGAATGCTTGGGTAATTGCTCTAGGATTATACTTCAATCCAGACTTTATCCCAGAAGCAAATTTCTACAAGGAGGCTCGGCAGCTAATTATATTAGCCCTGGGCGGTTTCCTAGATTATCGAATCATCTACGCATTTCTCCTTTGCCATAAATTTATTCAGGAGCAGTCAAATGTCCCCGGAGATCGTCGATTCAAACAAACTAAAAGGCAAACCGAGGATGCGGAAAATGAAAAGACAGTTAGGTCCGAAGAAGATGAATTGTTCGCGGAACGGTCTGGCTTCCAAGTGGACCGTTCAAACAATGTCCAGTTTAACTCTGGTGTACCTCATAACGCACTATTCATTGGAGACACGTATACAAATAAGATAAAACTCGCAATTATACCGAAACTGATCGACCTAGAGCAATTTGATGAAACCGAAGATGGCATTGCTCTTATACGAAGATACAAAAGAATTCTCAAACAGTTGAATCAAAGTGATGACGACGAGCTTAATAACGACGAACTTGAAGTAATGAGGAAGGTGCTCAGCCAAGAGGGCCACCTTGACGGTTCAGAAAGCCCCAGAACAATAAGAGGGACATATATCTCTTTATATGATCCTAGATCGCCTAAAGTGGATCATGATTTGGACGATATCCGTAATTCCCCGTGCTCATTCTATCTTAAAAATCTCAGAGAGGCTTGGAGTCATTTTCAGGAGTTTGAGCCGCGCATGGACCCAAATGGACGAGTACATATAATCGCCAAAGATAATGAATATCTCAAAGACGATGATGTACTGCTGGGGATTGCATCAGTAGTTGAAGCAATTATGGCACACCAAGAAGAGGATCCTTATGTTTCCGGTTTTACACTCACCAGTTCGGTAGACTTGGCTATGGCACAGAACTCTATTGATGGCATGCAGGAGCCAATGACGGTGGCTCGACCAAGAAGGCCTTGGCTTTTACCATGGATAGTTGATGGCCTCGAATTGGCTATAAAGAGAGGAGAAAAGCTGAAGAAGTCTACCAAGGATTATGGTGGACATATCTTCCTGATAGTGTTCCAAGATACGGCAAACAACGAAAGTAGTGTGCATTTCTTAGACTCTGCTCCAAACTTCCTAGTAGGCCAGTATGGCCAACTATTCCAGACGGCCTGTCGAGTTGCTGAGAAGCTTGGGTGGAACAATTACCGAACAAGGTCAAACTTTCCACAATGGCCAAGAATCGTCGATGTTGCTCTTCAGAAAAATAAGACGGATTGCGGACTGCACACTATACTAAACGCATGGGTTTGTGCTTTAGGGCTCAAAGCCAATCCTGATGCTGAATGCAGGCCTCTCTTTTATAAAGACGGTCGCCGACTTGTCCAGTGCGCTCTTAGCAGTAGCAGTGTTGACTGGAAGACGATTGTAGCATTCTTCTTATGTCATTCATATATCGACGGGTCTATAGACGACGTGCCTACAGACCGTCGATTTCCTTCCACAAAGCGACAAACATCTGACGCAGCATTACAAATGCGCAACATGGAGAAAAGATTTGGCGACATAGTAACAGAAACAGCGATGGTGCCTTTGAGCACTTCAAACAACATTAATTTTGATGAGTGGGCATCTGCAATAGATGATAGTGAAGAAGATGAGGAAGATGACGGT
This sequence comes from Glonium stellatum, assembly GCA_001692915.1. NCBI lineage: Eukaryota > Fungi > Ascomycota > Dothideomycetes > Gloniales > Gloniaceae > Glonium > Glonium stellatum. The sequence goes on along the minus strand of KV748511.1, from coordinate 14,257 downwards.
AGAGGTGACGGTGAAGATGATAGTGAAGATGATGGTGAAAATGACAGCGGAGATGAGAGCGAAGATGATAGCGGAGACGAAAGTTTGAGTGATTAACAAATTTGCTTACTAGCGATTTAAAGCGTAGTAAAAACAATATTAAATAACAAAGCGTATACCCTTCACCATTGATATATCCAAGTAATGGAGATCTGCATTGCCGGCGTTGTGATACTAAGGAGCGTATGAAATGTGCGGATACCTAATAAGGCTAGCGGACTGCGCTTTTATGGTGTGCCTCCGAGTTCCAAAATGGCGAAGCAATAGTTGAACGTGTATGCTTAACATGCTGGATTTCTTAATTCAATTCTATAAGAAGCTGATTTTATAGCTGTTTAAAGGAGCTTATAATGCATTTAGTAGCTTACATGATGGCGGAAGAGCGTATTACAAGCCGTGGTGCACTTCTTGACTGTCGATTGTCCATCATCTAAACCAACCACCGAAAAGACTACCGCCCGCACCACCAGCACCACCTCTCTTCGCCTCTGTTTCTAACCATTGCCTAAGGAACTTCTTATCTTTCATTTGCTCAGGTTTCGTGAGCTTTGTCTCCAGCTGTGCCTCCTGTCTGCTAAATGCTAGAAGAGTAGGCATCGAATTGATCTGTAAAAACAATTAGTCTGATCAATTCATTATAGCCCTTGGAGGGCTCTAGAAAGCAGGTGCCATTACCATGTACTTTACGCCAAGATCCGAAATGAGTACCGAATCAAGCTCTACCTCTGAGTACCCGACCCCGCCTTCTGCCTCTCCCACTCCTTCGTCTTCTATTAGCTCTTTTAGAATAGGCTTAACTGTTGCACATGTCGAGCACCATGAGGCGGACCAGAGGGTTATTAGTGGTCGATGGCTACTTGCAGAGAGAAGTAAAAGTGTGGAGAGTTCTTCCGGGGTACGGATACTAGTATTTTCTGGTCAGTTTAATTAGCAGGCTAAGGGGTGATCGAGCAAGAATTACGAATTGTAGATGCGATTCTTCTCTGACAGAGGCGATGAAACACTAAGCCGTCTCCTCAGTGGCGGCGGTTGGCCCGCTAGGAAGCGCAATGGAAAGATATGGGGCCGTATTATTATTCTCATGATAGAAAAGTTGTGGTGGGGGGTGATGTTTGCAGGGCGAAGACGTCACAAAACGCCCTGTTGCAGATCCTTCCCCGGAAATTTACCCCAGCTTTTCCATTCCACGCGCCAGCTCCTCCCCTTCTGCTTACCTCGGGGTATATGTATCCGAGCAAGCTCCAAGCTTTCACCACTTCAATTGGAGACCGAGCAAAAAAAATCCGGGTAAAACCACGCTTCCCCACACTCTTCCAGCATCTGAGCATTTTGCCTCCAATCAATTTAAAGCATGTAGGTACCAGGAGTGCAGCTTCCCTGCCGTCCGATCCAGGCACAGGTAGGCACTAAATATAAATATGTATAACCTCAATCTATCCATTCTTGTGCGTAGTATCCCAAGTTACAATGTTCCTCTCTCTCATCTCAATTCTTGTCGCTTCTCAGGCTTCCGCGGCCTTTGCGAATTCTGGGGTGAGCCAGTCCGACGTCGACGGTCGGAGACAATGCACTGTCTACGCCAATGGTCACCAAAAAGATGATGTGCCAAATATTCTGCATGCTTTTCAACAGTGTGGGAGTGGTGGGAACATTGTCTTCCCGCAAGACCAGTCTTATTGGATAGCCCAAAAACTCAACCCGGTCGTGAACGACGTGATAATTGATTGGAGAGGCCAATGGACTGTAAGAAAGCTGTTGATGCCCGTTTATCATGCACAAACTTATATGTTCGTAGCTTTCAGACGACCTCTCATATTGGCGCAATAACTCTTATCCAATCGCCTTCCAGAACCATCACGCCGGCTTTGTACTTACCGGTGACGGCATCCACATTGATGGCTATGGCACCGGCGGCATTAATGGCAATGGTGATGTTTGGTATACGGCCGAAGCAGGCAATACACAGCCAGGAAGGCCTATGCCTTTTGTATTCTGGAACGTTAGCGATGTGACAGTAAAGAATTTCTTTGTTAAGCAGCCTCCTCTCTGGAGTATCAACATTATGAATGGGACAGACATGACATTTGATAATATATTGTGCAATGCTACTGCAACGAAAGCGCCATATGGAAGCAACTGGGTTCAGAATACGGACGGTTTTGGTGAGATCTTCATTTATCCCTCAATCCACAGAGTTTGTGTCTAACCACTGCCTTAGATACTATGGATGCGAAAAATGTCAAGTTGACAAACTTCTACTATCAAGGAGGCGATGATTGTATTGCAATAAAACCACGATCCTACAATATTATGGTTCAGAACGCGACCTGCCATGGCGGCAATGGCATGGCTATTGGTAGTCTGGGGCAGTACTTGGAGGACTCATCTGTAGAGAATGTTATCGTGACTGATGTTAACGTAAGCATTCTCTAAGTCTGTTAACGCTCTGCAAATCGAGAATGCTGATAATATTCTTAGATTATCCGCTACAACGAAGATATGCACAACTCGGCATATATTAAAACTTGGGTAGGAGCCTTGGTGCCACAATCCGGCTACGAGTCCGCTGGCCAACCCCGCGGTGCTGGTTGGGGTTCTGTTCGCAATATCCTTTTCGCCAACTTCCATGTCCAAGGGGCCGACGCTGGACCTGCCATTACGCAAGATAGTGGTAATAATGGCTCGTACTCAGGCACAAGTCTCATGGATATTTCAAACGTTGCGTTTGTGAACTTTACAGGATACCTAAATGGAAAGTCGACAACGGCAAGTGTGAGCTGTTCCAAAGTACATCCATGTTATAATATTGAATTCGAGAATGTCGCCTTGACAGTGAGTGCGAACTCGACAAATACTGGAGTTGGAAAGTGTACTTATATAGAGGCTGGTGGTGTGCACGGAATCACGGGAAGTGGATGTCAGATACCATGTAATTTGTGAATAGTAATGTTGAGACACTACTCGTATTATATTAGCTGTATCATTGGTGCTTTTCACAGCTACTTGAGGAATTTCAAGACGGGTTACACAGGGATAAGAGGATGAACATTTTTTTAGACCTGTCTCAGGGTAAATGCAACTCGGGCTGTGGGCAATCAATTTAAATTTGTGTTTGATTTTACAACCATTTGGAGGTCTTCCTGAGCCTGTCGAAAGCGACTATGTTATGGCTCCGAGTAAACGAGCCATGCCTTGCACATGGTTCTCTTCAAGTATTTACAGCTGAGCCACCCTCTTTACTCTTTCTGATTGAGTATACATGGTATGATACACTAAAAATTTATGCATCTAGCCCGTTTTCCCCTTTTGAACTCCAATGTACCCTCCCGAGCGCATATCATAATACCCATAAGCCTCTTTTTTACTCATCACTCTATTCATCTCGTCCTCTCCGCCGAGTTGGCTCAACCTTGACAACCGGAGGGATATCTCCTCTCTCCTCTTTCCTGAGGCCCAGAATCTGTCCCACTAGCCCTCCAGGCTTCGGCACTGGACATTCTCTCCGCCGTGCCCCGTGGCTTCCAGAACTACCTACTACCGCTGATTCCTCGTCGCTCACACCTCCACTGAGCGAAGCTGGTTCACTGGTGGTAGTCTGTCTTGATATGATTGGATTGCCGTTCTCGTCAACTTGGCATTTTCGCCGCCGTCTCTTTGGTCGTGTGGATAATGCGTCTGGGTCTGCGGAGTCGGCGAGACTGCGCGTGTCGGCGGGGCAGGGAAGAACGTGTGGTGTGCCAACAACGAGGAAGGAGATAAAGAGAGTCGTGGTGAAGAGGGAGGTCGTGAGGCGAGAGCGGGGGTGCAGAGCGGGCGGCATAGCGGGTGAAGAGGCCGCGGGGATAATGCGGGTGGCCGGATAGTGGTGCGATCAGTGGGGAGACATTAGAAGGGCTGAAAGGAGAGCAATGTTAGTTTAAGCAAGTTCAGAGAGGAGAGGGAGTATAACATAAGTATACAATTGAGTCTCAACGAACCAATTCCCAGGTGAGGAGGGTGGATTGGACGAGAGCCGGGCGTGGTGATAGCTTCGGTGGTGGTTCGAGGTTTTGACAAAGGGTGCTAAGACTGTCTAAAACTGGCTAAGACTGCTGCGGAACGATTGACGCATGACCCCTGTTAGGTGGCTGCGAGACATCTGAACGCCAACTCCAACTCCACGTATTTCCATACCATTCACCATCTATTTTTCTGCTCACTTAAAGACCCCCAACTTCTCTCAAGCACGGGAGGGAATCAAGCTAAAGTTGGGATTCTAACATCCAGCTCGCGTAATCACTCGCTGCGCTGCAACGCCATTCCGATATCGTCATCGCCTTTCAGCGCGTTAAGACTCTGAAAGTCTTCACTACGCCGCTTAGATTTACATAGCCATTGGGAGCATTTCTTCTATAAGCGCGTCACATATTGTCTCCAAAGCCCCTCCGTGGGCAAGTGGCTTGCGCCTGCAATAATGAGCGATCTTGACAGGTAATTAAACGCCCGCGATTTCGAAACCACTCGCTAAACACATTCGCCGCAGAGCTATCGCGCAGCTACGCGCATGTCGGCCTATACCCGAATACCAAGTACGAGAGCTATGTTACAAGGCGAGGGAATTGTTAATAGAAGAGGGAAATGTGGTGGGGGTGGATGCGCCAGTGACGGTATAAGCTTTCATGCGTATGACGGAGAAGCTGGACTAACCGCCTCCAAAAACGCAGATATGTGGTGACATACATGGGCAATTCCATGATCTCATGGAACTATTTCGAGTGGGTGGTGATGTGCCGGACACGAATTATCTGTTCATGGGTGAGGCTCTTCCCGCCGACCTTAAACAAGTCCACAAGCACTGACTAGGCATAGGTGATTTTGTTGATAGAGGCTTCTATTCTCTTGAGTCTTTTCTTCTTCTTCTTTGTCTCAAAGTACGATATCCAGACCGAATAACGCTTATTCGGGGAAACCACGAGTCGAGACAGATCACGACAGTTTACGGCTTTTATGATGAGTGTTTGCGAAAGTACGGCAGTGCAAACGTGTGGAGGTAGGATGCACCAACTGCACTTCCAACTAGCAGTTTTGGGCTACAAACAACAGGCTGACGCTTTGCCTAGATATTGCTGCGAAGTGTTCGACTATCTCGCGCTCGGCGCCCTGGTCATAGGCGCAGCTACGAACCTGGAACCCTCCGACGCACCCTTTGCAGACCCTACCTCTCAAGCTAGCATGCAAACCGAAGATCAAGATATAGAGATTGAAACGCTGAACGCAAACGGCGAGATCATGTTCCGATTTCCCCGAAATCACGACGCCTCACAGTCCTCCCAAGCCACATCCCAGCCTTCCAGCTCCCCCATAATCGATACACCCTCTCGAACCGGACCCTCGGGCACAAGCGCTACTTCATCCGCCAACGGCTCACGTGGTAATGATGGCGGTGCGGTCCTCTGCGTGCACGGCGGGCTCTCTCCGCTCATCGACACCATCGACAAAATCCGGCTACTGGACCGCAAGCAAGAAGTGCCACACGAGGGCGCCATGTGCGACCTCCTGTGGTCCGACCCCGATGAAATCGACGGATGGGGTCTCTCGCCGCGCGGGGCGGGCTTCCTGTTCGGCGCGGACATCGTGAAGTGCTTCAACTACAAGAACGACCTGTCGCTGATCGCGCGCGCCCACCAGCTCGTCATGGAAGGCTTCAAGGAGATGTTCGACAGCACCATTGTCACGGTGTGGAGCGCGCCGAATTACTGCTACCGCTGCGGTAACGTGGCCGCGATCCTGGAGCTCGGCGAGGACGGTAGCAACGCTGGCTATATGCGCCGTTCCAATGGCGACGTCGGCAGGCGGCAGAGCAGCGTGCTCACGGAGCGCGGGCGTGATGGTCCTGGACGTCGATATAGGGTGTTTGACGCTGCGCCACAGGATTCGCGGGGGATGCCGGCGAAGAAGCCTGTAGCGGATTACTTCCTGTAACGAGTACAGTAAATTGCGTTTTAGTTTGAATTGGCCGGGGCAAAGAGCTGGGCTTGGAGATAGATACCCTCTACCTTTCCTGACGCGCGCTTGTAATGGACATGAGGTTTTCTGTTTTTGGGTATACTGGCTAGAGATGAAACCGGAATTCAACGTCTCAATATTAGCTCGTTAAGAGCACTTTTCGGGCATATCTTCTTCCGTCATGATTGATATGGGTATCTATATTGGATGCTGCGAAACCATGCGCAACCTACTGACGCGAAAAAGACCTGTACGCGAATAATGCAGACAAACGGTCCTCCAGCGCCACGCTAAAATCCTGAATACAAAACGCCTCCTATAAAACGTCAAATCACCAATTCCACGTCCGCGAGGAGGCGGTGAAGACGGGTGGTTTCCACTGCAGGCGATCGGGGTCGATGATGCGTCTGCCCTTTATCTTCTCCTTTGCCTTCTGGCGCTCGCGCTGCTCGACGACCGCGTCTGTGAGGACGATGACGTGCTGATTTTTCTACGAGCAACGTTAGCCAACATGTACTGTCAGGAAACATCCAAAGTCTACTGTAGAACTAGAAGAGGGAAAATACTGACCGAATACCTCAACATATTCAAGTTCTGTAGCGTGTGCAGCACATCCGTCGTCGTCATGGCCGTCATAGCGCCCAGATCTTCCACATTGGCCTCGGTCCGCCCATCCATCAAAATATCTACTATTGTCTCTTGCCAATACGCTCTGTAACCCAACAACCCCAAATCACTAAGCGGCTTCTCTGGGCTCCCCAGTTTGCCTTCCCGTTTCGACAGCTCGTATGAGAAGGCAATGAGCAATTTACCGAAGCCCTTTCGCTGATACTGCGGTAGCGTCAAGATACAAGCGACGTTGTAGCCCTCGGCGCTCTCCTTTTCCTTCGAAAAGTAGCCGACAAGGTGGAAGCCGTGTTCATCGCGTGTGCACATACAGTAGAAGAGGAAAGGGTCTACATCATAGTACAGCGTCTTGTGATCCAAAAACAATTTTGACAGCAGACACAGATTGCGGCACCACGTCCTTTGCCTCCTTCCATCAATCTCGAAGAAACTGACATAATCATCGCGGTAGATTTCGTTGCCGGGCGGATGCAGCAGCGTGCACTTTGTGCGGTGACGCTCAAACTGCGTAACGTCGCCGAAATAGCCCAAGCAGAACTCGCAGATGTAGACCATTTCAGCGTCGGTGAAGTCGACCGGGTACGGGCTGAAGTACCAGGGCTCGATTTCAAACTGGCCCATTTGTACACGATCAAGATTGCGCACTCGCGAGATCTCGGTCTGGTTCTGGGTCATGGAGCCTGAGGTCCGCAGCTTTTCGATCTCGTCTTCGCGCGAGTAGATCTCGGGCGGTGCGGCTTTTGCAGCTGCGGCGGCGTCTTGGACGTCGACGAGGTCCATTTCCTCATCGTCGGCTTTAGGCGTGCTGTCATCGGTCACTTCGGTCGAGACAAGCGCGATGTGCTCCTTGTTCTCCTTTCCGCTTGCTTTGGATGGACGAGCTGCCTTGCCTGGTAAATTGGTTGAAGTGGCTTCAGGAGTAGCGGAGATCTCGCGGTCGAGCTTGGAGCGCGCCCTTTTAAGATTTTTCGGAACCTTGGAGGTTTCTGCCTTTGAAGGTTGCGACTTGCTGACCGTGCTAGCAGCCTTTTTCTTTTCAAGTTTTTCGGGAGCTGGCCATTCGACCTCGCGAGAAAGGTCGATTCGCTCAGCAGGTATCCATTCTTCGCGGAGTTAGAAAAGATATTGAAAAGACTAGGAAGACAATTTACCATCTAAACGTTTGTTGAATTCCTCGTAATGAACGCTATCGGGGGTTAGAATTTAGGATTATGGAATACCGCTCTCAAATGCTTACTAGAATGTCGGCTTCCCTCTCCGTGTCTGAATAGACAGGATCTCTGCCTTGCGTTTTTCTCCATCCTATACCGCAAGTTAAGGGCTGATATGACCGATGCCCCAGAAGTGAGGCGCAAAATAGATTTGGTTGACGGCAACTGAAGACGAAATTTCATTGTCATAAAGGAAAAGAAGAGTCATGAAAAGAAGATATAAGAAATTGAAAGTTGCTGCTAGGATTCAATTCACGTTCACGCGGCATCTTTATATACTACTAGCAAAATCCGAGGACCTATGAAATGCGTACCTTCTCAACAAACGCTTTTACACCGATTCTATCGTTCGATTAGCCCCATATTTTCTAAATTGCCCTTCACATTCTCACGCACCTTAAAGTGGCCAAAGTGGCAAAGCCCTTTTCAACCGGATCCGGCGTGCTTGTCGGTTCATGCGACGACTCCCGAGGCGCCATGTTTCAGAGGACGCGACAACAAAAATTTGGAGATGGAAACAGTTTATTGTGGATTGGTGTTGTCGCTCGAAGGTGTTGACAGCTCTTCTTATTGCGACCGTGAAGGAAGCCTTGAAGCTTAGTCATGCCTTATCGATACGAAAACCGCCGCCACAGCTGCACAAACGTGAGACTGCCGCGCTGTCAAATACATAACTTCCCAGGTAGTAAGACGAAAATGCTACTTCCATGCACATGGCTAATATTACAGCTTTACATATGTGCGCAGAAATTGGAATAGTATTCGGTTAGCCATGATGCTAGAAACAAATTTATTTGTGACGCAAAGCCTGCGTGTCGCGGCAGATAGGGGCTGAACACATCCACGAAACTGGAAATAGGTGGAGAGCTGAAAACTATTGCTCTTTCTATTGATTCCTAGAGGGATTCCTCTACTTAAGAATTCCTCTACTTACCGATATTTTTTTGGTAAAGGAGCACAAATACACGAGAGTGATCCCCAGCGATGAGTATGTCACTATCACTTTCGCTGCTCCTGCTAGCCATTGGTAGGCTTGATTCGCAGCAAGGCTCGCCGGGCAGCGTGGAAAAATAACGGAAAATCCCCGAATTACAACCCTTTTGCACGAACGAGAGCCAGCGATAAGCGACGCGATGAGGAGACGCACCTTGAACCACCGATTGAGGAGCAACAACGGCTAGAATCGAGACAAACGGTAAAAAGCTTTCCAACTCCACAACCTGTAGATACGGCCCCCTCATTGCCAGGACCCACACAAAAGCTACACTCACTTCTTGGGTCAGAAGAGAACTTCCTGGAAGAGGTACTAGCGAGTAGCCTGAAGGAGAGCGAAGAGGCTTTACCCAACGCGCTAGGGGTGGTTAGAGTTCCTAACGGCCTCAGACGACAGCAATTTGCAAATATAGGTGCGGATTCAGCCGCAAATACAGTTACAAATGCTATTACAAATACCGTTACAGACACCACTACAAATACCACTACAAAAACCGCACGGAGTAATAACATAGAGAGCGAAGGCTCGGAGCACGTTGATACTAAAGAACCTTCTCGTTTAGTTAGAATACGGGTGCGTCAAGATCTAAAGATATCGATTGTATTCCAACTACGGGCTGTGTTTCTGAGCACCTGGATCAACATACTGCTTCCTATTATTCCTGCTGGATTCGTTGTCTATTATACTCATTAGAACCCTGTCGCTGTTTTTTTCCTGAATTTTGTCGCCATAATTCCCTCTGTGTCGTTGCTGAGCTTCTCGCTGGATGAAATTGGTCTTCGAATGGGGGGTTTGTTTCGAGCGCTGTTAAGCATGACCTTCGAGTAAACACCACCGCCGCAAACATAATGGAAACTGATTTAGCGTGTAACTAGCAATGCGGTTCAGCTTATCACCTCAGTACTTCTCCTAGAGAGCCGCCAAATCGATGTTCTACGGATTACCCTTCTGGGCACTATCCTTACTAACCTCTTAGTGACGACTGGCCTTAGTTTTCTACCAGGTGGTGTTCCATATTTTGAGCAATGTTTTAGGGCCGCAGTTGCACGAACCATTGGTATGTTGCTCTTACCAGCACTAATAAGTTTAGTCATCCCGACGGCTTCTCACATGAGGACGGATATGGCTCCTAGTGGGATTCTTGCTCAGTCCCGGGGAACTTCCGTAGTCATGTTAGTATCATACGGCCTTTGGCTTCTCTTCCAGATTAAAACCAACGGGCACATGTTTAAAGAACCACCCAAACGTTCTCTAGCGCGGAACTCGATGAAGAGAGCAGCCAAAGCGTTCGCAAATATAGGGGCGGCATCCGCAGCAGCTAGCGGCGGTGATTTCCATTAGTCACAACTAGTTCAAGAGGTTCAAGATGAACCTAATGAGCCACAGCTGAGTTTGTCGACTGCTATTGCCACTTTAACTATTTCAACGACGCTCATCGCATTCAACACGAGCTTCGCCACAGACAGTATTCAAGGTGTGCTACAACACGCTGGGTTCTCTTCAACATTCTTCGGGCTAGTTATTCTCCCAATTCTCAACGTCGATCCAACCTCAATCATTGTTGCCATACAGGATAAGATGGACATGAGCATAGCCTTAACACTTGAGAGATACATGCAAACCTCGTTATTGGTCGTACCACTGGTCGTGCTACTAGCATGGTGTATGAGAATAGACACTATGACACCGTGTTTGACGGCTTTCCAATTACTACGATGTTTGCGTCGATCATTATTGTTACGTACGTTGTTCAGGGAGGTTTATCACATTGGTAAGTAGCGAAGCTCGCATAAGTCCGAGAACATAGTTGGCACATCATCCAGGCTAACGGGTGCTCTCTTAATCAAGGTCTATATTATCATCGCCATCGCTGCATTTTACATACATTAAGTTCACGCATTAATTTTTGTATATCTCATAAGTCCTTGGAAAGGAAAAGGGTCTCGCTTTCGTTATCATTGCGGGTGGTAGTGCCTTGACTAAAATGTGGCTTTAATTAGAGAATAGGAGCCATGTGTGTGATTGGGCCATTTCAGCGAAGCAGGCATTAAGACAAGTTTGGGATTATTCCAATTGAGCGTTACCAATATGTGATCTGTTCCGCTTCGAGGCATATGAGTCCCTTAAGTTCCTGGGCTAAACGCGTGCATATTGCTGCATTGGTGTTGCTATCGTCGGCGGGTGTTGGAAAGTGATATAATTGGTGGGACAATGGCGCCGCGGGTTTCACGAAACGCTGTGGGTACGGCTCGATGGGGCCGGCTCCGGTAGGAGCATTCATTAGGGTTGGGGTGTGAGGCCGGCAACTGAGTTGGACTTCTTCTCATTAAGATGCAGAGCTGTTTAACTACGCTCTATGTACAAGATATAAACTAAAGAGGAAAGTCCTGGGAATTGGGGTGTTTAGGTAGGTAGGTAGGGTGGTAGGTTTGGGTGGCGGCGGGGCTCGGCGGAGCCACGACAAAGCCATGAGCGATCAGCCTTATGTCACGACGGAATAGGGTTGCTTGTAACTAAACTAGGGCCCGAAGCTCCCCTCCGTGCCGTGGATTAAAGCCCTATAAAACCCTATAGGGCTGGGGGCTTAATTCCTATTTATTGCGATACTCTGCTGGGTTCCTTACACGCTCATGGGCAGACTTGCTAAGCAAGCTAAGCTAGCTCGGATCGGCACGAGGACACAAGCTTAGGTGCAAGGTCATTAAAAAGGTCCGTGAGAGAACGCATGGTGCTCAAATTGACCTTTGCATCCACTCTCACACGGATTTAAGCTACAATAGCTTAGCTTGCTTCGTAGCAAAGCCTGCTTGTGGGGCATGCTTAATTACCAGCTGATACCCGTTGTAGCCTAAACCGTTGATTAAACACATGCGGTTCTGTATTGGAACCAATTGAGATATGGGATATAGTACTTACCAGTGTGCACAAACGCTAATAAAAGTCTGAATTGCGCTGGTACTCCAGGCCTCGCGTTTAATAAGCGCGTTGTAGCAGGCCTATTTAGAGGTGGTAAAGGCGTTGCAGCATATCCACACGATATTCTATACCACTGTGTGTATAATGGCTCGTGCGTCACGCCAAGCCTGCTCTCGAGTCTGCCTGCTCTGGAGTCTGCCTGCTCTGGAGTCTGCCTGCTCTGCCCTCCAACAAAGGCTGATATTTCTAGTTCACTTGCCCCAGCCCCGACACGCTTCCGGTACAAGGGAGATGCGGCTCTTACACACGTCCACTCTCGAATTCCAGGAATTCTTAGACACCAACATCCCCCGTTATGCCATCCTATCACACACTTGGGGAACAGAAGAGGTGACTTTTGAGGATATGCGAGAGCGGCGTGAAGCAGCAATGCAGATGGCGGGGTATGAGAAGATCAAACAGTGCTGCAAGAAGGCTGCTCAAGAGGGCTTTGACTATGTCTGGATCGATACGTGCTGCATCGATAAGCGTAGCAGTGCCGAGCTTTCTGAGTCAATGAACGCTATGTACGAGTGGTATCGGAAATCGGGCAGCTGTTATGCGTACTTGGCGGACGTGCCAAGCGAGTGTCAACCTGCGGCCGAAGACGATGCATTTCGGAGAAGCCGATGGTTTACAAGAGGTTGGACTCTCCAAGAACTTATTGCCCCAGACAGAGTCCAATTTTTTGCCCAGGACTGGACTAAAATTGGGACAAAGGAGACCCTGAACCAGGAGATAAAGCTAGTCACTGGAATCCCCCTCGAGGTCCTCAATAATTCGTCTGTGTTGCGCCGTACTGGCGTAGCACAGAAAATGTCCTGGGCTGCTAGCAGACAGACTGCTAGGGTAGAGGACATTGCATACTGCCTAATGGGCTTGTTTGGAGTTAATATGCCCATGCTCTACGGAGAAGGGCAGAAGGCTTTTCAGAGGCTCCAACTCGAGATTATCAAAAAGACTTACGACCATTCTATATTTGCATGGAAAACAACCGACCACACTCGCGGCCTGTTTGCGTGCTCACCAGCTGACTTTGTGGACTCTGGGCATATAACGCCATTTCATTATTACGAATTTACGACGCCATACTCGGTGACAAACCTGGGCTTGTCCATTAAGGCTCCCATGGCGAGTTCCCTTTTTAAGGGCAGGTACGTCGCCTACCTAAATTGCGGCTATAAAAAAAACTCGCGGGGAACGACTTGGATTGGGATATATTTGAGGAAAGTGTCGGGGAATCACTATACTCGTATATCTTGTGATGATTTGTACGAATGGAGCGGCCCAGCAAAACTTATGGGTAATAAGTTCCCAGTTCCTTTTCCCGCTATGAATTATCTCCTTAAGGATATTTTTATAGGTGTGGTACAAAATTGAGTGTTGTGAAAGGGATGATCTATTGTTGAGGCTCTGCGGCAGGTATATATACCTGGCGCTGACTAATCTCCATACGTAATCTTACACTATCGCCGTTTCCTCACGATCTTGTATCAAGAGCACTTTAAAATAGTCACAGAGGGTTACTACGTCAATATTCCTCATACTTCAGAGTCACATTCAAAGAAGGCTTTAAAAAGGCTGACAACAGCAATATCAATCTAGTTAATTTAAACAGAGAAACCTTCGAACTTAGTGTGAAATGGCTCCATGCCCGAGTTTTCGACCCTGCCCCAGTTAACAAAAGAAATGACCGAGTACCCAGTCGACGGCGAGGCTGATGATCAATACGAAACGCCTAATACACCGGCTCTCCAAGAGTGGGAAATTATCAGGACATAGCAAGAAACCCTTCTGAGCGTCTATATCTTCGCCAATATATATAAGCTGGCCGCTCTTAGACTCAGCCTCTTGAATGGCAAGAATACATCGAACTGAGTCGTTTACTCCTTCTAGATATTTCACCAGTACACAAAGTCTTTGAAAACTTACCAACAAAGAGCCCATCATGTCGATATCTTATTACGCACTTCAACTATGAGTGGGCGTTAGATAAGATGACAAAACAAGCTCAAGAGAACGACCTTTCGTATGATATACCTTGTGGGCGTATTGCTACTTAAGCGTCGACAGTCAAGTCCATGGCCAGGATCAAGCCGATTTTGCAAAGACCAGTGTATATTCCATGAACATAGTTCTAATATGGAGGAAATCGAATTTAATATGAAGCATAAAAGGCAGGGCCATAAGAGGGGACATAAGGACAATGGGACTCATCCTGGAGAACGAAAGGGGCAGTGAGACAAAATATGTCTACGAAGGCGTCTAAGATGGACTGTCACCTTAAGTGGAGCGGCTCTTTACTGAAGGAAGTCCCCATGGTATAGTCCGACTTTCAACGCTAATCTCAACTGCCTCACATAACAGACCATGGATGATTGGTACAGTTTTGATTGTTGAGAGGAAGATCATCTGTTATTGAGGCTCTACGGCAGGTATATATATA
>KV748507.1:0-38607 GCA_001692915.1 Glonium stellatum | reverse complement strand
TATAGAGCTTATAGTTATAGGCGTCTATTAATGAAGATTAATGAAGAAGTAAAGATATCTTGAATTAGGGTGAATATAGCAGACGGCCCGGGCTTATAACTGTTGAACTGTAAGGTGCAGTAGATAAGAATAAGAACTCTGATTCAAAAGGTGGTATCTACAGCTTCTATATATATACACGAGGTGGCGACGATCTTTACGTAACAGCTTGAAGACTCTGATTAAGAGCTATTCCTGATCGACAGTAGACTAGATCTTGACCGAGGTTCAACACTACAGGACGACCGCATGCAAACTCGTTACGTAGGGTTATTAGGGACGCTACGGGATTATGAGCGCTCAGATCGGTTAGAATTGCTACTCGACATGCCGCTAAGGAATAGTACGACCAAACGACTGGTTGATCTCCCACCTAAATCTATGGAACAACTCAAACTAGCAGTCGGGAAAGGCGTCGAGCGTTTCGAAGCTATGAAGGAGAACCTGCATAAGCTAGCAAACTCGTGCGCTGCTGAGTTTCCCCTCTTGCAATGTGTGGAAGTCAGGTTTTTCTTTCCGCTGTCTAACTTCACTGAAGATTGTCAAAGACCACAGGCTACATTCATGCAATCATCAGTTTCCTTTGACTGAACCGCACACGGGTAAGATTATGATTTGATAAATGGTTATCCGGCGAGCTTACACTCAGTGATCACACATCCCCTAAAATTAGTTGGCACATTCTACAATTACATAAAAATATGTAACATCAAGCGTTTTCACTAATGCTATCAACGAGACCAATAGGCCTAGTAATGCCCGTTGCTAATCTCCGGTTCATTTCAAGCTCATTAGTGCTTCTCTTTCCTAGTCAAATGTATGAGCACAGAATACCACAGGGCTTCACAAAGCGAAACAGCGCCCAAAGCCTCGGTTCGATCCGGCGTCACTCGTTTTGCGCCTTAACATACTTCGGGTTCTGCTTAACCCCCAGCTCACATTGAAATTCCCACGATGTCATATTCTACAAAGCCCTCAAGCGCAACGATTTTAATTAATCTTAGCACACGACATTAGAGACAGGCTATAAGGAAGCCGGGCTCTAAGAACTGAAGTGCTAGAATATTATCTCAAGTTCCATCATTAGCCATCCAATCCATCGCTCTACCAGTATGTTCTTCAAGCATTTCATGCAAACCAATGGGTGAAGTTAGTGCTACAAGGAGATACCAGAAAATGAGAAGAATTCAGTATATGCTCTAAATTTTGGAAGTATCCAAACGGAATTTGAACTCGTAGTCTTGGTTGGACATGCAAATAGGCCGCCCGAACATGGTATTAAAACATACGAGTTGTATAACTACCTCAGTCGTCCTTAGTCCGGTTCTTAGTGAGTAGTTTTGATAACTAGGCTTCGTTTAGTATCATATTCCAAATTATAAATCACCATATGAACTTAAGCAAGGGTTAAGAGGAAGCTTGATTAGGATAGAGTCCATTTTAAGTAGACTCGATTTGCTACTTGTATAACACTGTAAAATGTGTGAGCACAGAACACCATGCGGCTCTCTGGGACTGACGCCTGATCAAGGGCAGTTCCTAGAGCTGTGGTACGGTCTGGTGTCGCTCGTTGTGATCGTTGCGGTTTCTGGGTGGTCTTTTCAGGGTAGTTTTCAATGGCATGCACTAGGATTTTTTTCGCGCCACCCTACCGCTCACACAAAGAGTTTTTCAATCTTGGCATTCAAGTCTAGAGCGAGACAATAGAGATGCCAAGCTCTTATGATTATCATGCCGAAAGCGCAAACTGCAATTCAGAAGTCACAAATGTAAGTCAGGGTCGGAGGGTATGAGCTATTGAGGAGAGTTGGTGATGACATGCTGTCTCCATTGATCCGTTTTCAGAAACTAAAACAGTGATTGTAGAAGGTCACCGAACGGAGGGTTTGTTTGGGGTATCGACGACATGGACGGCATCGGCAGCATGCACTCGGTATGGCCATTTAGATGATGTAACTCTGCCCCCAGGTCAGTAAAGATGCTTGACATGACTTCTTTAAGAGGCATGCAAGTAGTAAATGCTTCGCGAAATTTAAAATAAGAATGTACGAGCACGGAGCACCACCAGTCCCCTACGGCATGGGGTTACTACCTGAAACTGGGGTACGGTCCGGCGTCGCTCATTGTAGGTTGTGTGAGGGCCGTGCAACGCCTCACCCAGGCATAAAGAACAGATACGGCGTGTCCAACTCATACAATGATTGAGATCAATCTCGGCATTTCAAGAAGAGTGAGGTAACAAATGAACCAAGCTCGGTTGTTGTCAATGCCTTGAGTTTGCGAACTCGACGCAGCAGAAACGGAAAATAGGAATTTACTCACCTTGAATTGCTCGAATGTCCCGCAGTTATCCATCATATAACTCCACGGCTCGTAGGCTGTGGGCCTTTGTTTTTTACATCCTGCTTGACTCTGATACTACGCTTTATATCCTCACCAAGACCATCAATCCCAGAACCAAAGATTTATCTCGGCCATAATTCCAGAGCGAAGCTACGAAGAGACTAGGTTCTGCAAAACCAGGGCCAGGAATCGAATATCGACAGATGGAGGACAGACCACTTCCACGGGTACAAGGGGCAATAGCAGGCGAAAAGGAGTTTGAAATTAAACATAAGATTCTATTAGTCGATCCCACCACATCAGCAATCTAGGTGGTACCGGGAGAGGGACTTACATTTGTATATTACTTCGGCTCGCATAATTTAGACATTTTAATCCCGTAGCGTGTAAGGATTGGCTAGAGCGATGGGGTGGTTCATCGAATCCTATCGCAGTGTTCAAAGCGCATTTGCAGAAATGAATGGATACGGTGCTGTGGTTACGAGAAGAGACAATACATAGAATGTGCAAAAAGAATCCGATCAAGAAAAATGGAAGGCCGTAGAACCAATTGTTGATGTCAAGGCCGAAGGCCACTCACTCAATTTTGGAGCAAGCGCTGGAGCGATAGCTCATTTGACTGTATTGCTCAGTTGCCATATCCTGAGATAACAGGAGGAATGAGAAATAACCCCAAGGCCACTAATGAATCAACTCAAGTTTGCCTCCACTCCCGCGATTGAGCATCGGCGTTGGAGTTGAAACTTAACTCGGCACTATAAGGCGTGAGCACGACCACGAAGGGTGGCCATGACTCGTCACTGTTTCGCGTCAGATCAGTAGCATGACTCACAACAGTCCACTGATTGTGGTAGAAGAAGTGGCTGGGTTGAGAGGCGCAGGTTCGTCACTGCCAGAGTAAACTAGAAGTGAAACGAAGCGACAGAAGAAACTTCGGGCAGTCAGCAAGTAACTCCAAAACACCACCCATCTACCGCTGAGAGACGTTAGGTACTGGAGCTGATGGATTCAGACAGGAGTGTAGTGGTACCGGTGTGAAGCTGCCTGATCGCCTGCTCACTCAATAAGACGAAGTGATCGCTGAGTCTCATTACATCTTTCATTCTACCGTCAAATCGTTTCAGGAGCTATAATAATGACGATAAGAAGCTGCATAAGTAGCGGTAGACAAATGTTTGATGGGTTTTGAGAAGTTGTTGTTGTGGTTGATAGGTGGATGGGGCAAAGAGTCGAGAGGGAGAAAGAAACTAGGAATAAATACTTGTAAAACTAGCGGCGGTGAAGCGAGAAATTCAGCTGCGAACAAACAAAAACAAGGTAGCGAGGGTAGAGGTTGCTCTGATAATTCACTCGGAAGCGCAAAGGGACATCAGTTGATCCAGCAAAAACTTTGATATTGAGATTTTTCAGTTATGTAAGATGCAAGCTAATATATCGCGACTTATTGTTAATAAAGTAAATACCCAGATAACTAATCGTAACGGCAAGCCGAGCGAAGAGTTCTCTTCGGGTCGTGGTCTCTAGGGAAGGTCAGCTACCACCGAAAACATTCTCCGGTTTCAGGGCCATGCCTCACCTCATATTACGCCGCCATATTTCCACTCTATTAGACACGGACGCATCCCATCCTACAATTAATACATTTGCTAAGAAGATATAGAGTGCCTCACTATCATAGATGTGGTATCCCTGAGTGGATGTGCATTCATGTTACTGGGCTGTGAAAGGGCAAAAGCCCGGGCAGTAGCAGCTTTGCACCCACGTAGCAACTTATTGAGGTTTCAGCTCTTGAGAGAATCGAAGGTTGTAGCGTTCATCTGAAAGAAGCTGTAAGTGAACATTTTGGATTACATCAAGGTCGGTGCTTACTCTTTGTAGGTTTCTTTGGCTTGCCCCGTCCACCAGAGCTTACTCTTGATACCTGGACCGAAGAACGAATACCACTTTGCGAGCTGGAAGGAATGTTTGACAGAGGTTCAATCTGGGACTGGGACGTCTTCGTTAGAAGCCCCTGAAGTTGCGATTGAGATGCCTTGACTGATACGGATTGAGACTGGGAAGATTTGAGACGAAAATCCTGCGATTGAGTTTCGGGGATAGTTGACTTGGCGATGCGGCCCCTTGATCCCTCTACAACCTGGGAATATCTTTCTCTAGACCTCTTAAACCCCAGTACACCTTCGTCTTGAATTGTTGAACTGCGCCGTTTGATACTGCTGGAGCCCAGGGTTGATTTGGCAATACTAGGATCTGCATGTTGGTTAGTGCCGGAAGTCCTCTGGCTAACTGGATTCCGATATGTTGTGAATCTATGAATTCCGGAGGCACCTCTGGGGACATAATCTGGAGAGCTTGTATTGTCTAATGGCACCATGGTCTCATTACGCGAAGGCAAACATGACTGAGCAACCAAATCGCGACGGCTAGTTTCAGATATTTGGGGTCCAGTGCCATTCACTACCGAAGGAGATCTCTGAATAGAGTGGCCTAAGGACTGACTGGAGCTGAAGCCTGAAGCCTTGGGGTTTGATCCAGAGCGATGAACGTTGGGCGCCATACGGGAAGCAGTGTTGGCTTGGGATTTCGGACGATCAAAATTAGCAAAGGATGGGCTATCCACTACAAGCAATGGGCTCAACGTGTCTTTATTCCCTCTCAGCTCATGGTCTGGTTTAAGAGGTACTTTGCTGGGCGTGCTGGAGCTAATTGATGACTTCCGTTCTCCCTGGGTTGCGGTCATATCAGAAGCATGTGTATGTGTACACGCGATTCTATGCTCTTCCGGAGTACTAACGATTTCGAGGTCCGACAGAATAGATGACGACCGTTTACGTTGTGGAGTCGATGCACGACCTAGAAGTTTGTTGAACTGGGAAAAGTTCGTTATCGGTCGAGACTCAGGCGGAGGTTCTCGTATTACCTCATTCAAGGACGTTAAAGACTGAACAACCGACACACCACTCTCATCGAGTCTTTCATATACACCCAAATCATTTTCGTCAAGGCTTTCATGCCCGTCCCTCGCTTCATACACCTTCTCAGCTTCTAGCGTCTGTGCGTATTGATGCTCATTGATTCCAGCATGGGAAAAGCCTCTTTGGGCCTGAGATGCTGCACCCATACTAACAACAGAGCTATTTTGTCTATCCGCCTTCTTTCTTGGCTTCTTGAATGGATTGGATTGAACTGTTGTTTGAGGATTCTCGGCGTCTTGGTCAATTTTTGGAACCATTTGGCCAGATGCTTCTGGTTGTTCAAAGAATTGCATAATGTCCTGATCGAAGTAAAGCCCAAGGTAAGTCCTGAGTGACTCGAGCCTAGACTCAGCCTGCAGGGCTCGTTGTTTTAGGTTTTCACATCTCTTATCGCTTGTGGTTCGCTCTTGAAGTACGGCTTCGGTATCAGATCTCATACGCTGGATCGTTGCGTCGGCTTCATCCTTCAATACTTGAGACTCGCTCAGACGACGTTGAATCTTCCCAAGATCACTCCTATTTTTCTCTTGCTGATGTTTGATTGCATTTTCCGCATCCGTACGGATTTTTTCTATCTCCTGTTCTAAGTGTTTCTCCGCTGCCTTAGCCTCAAGGAACTGTCGATGTAGATCGTCTTTCTCATGGTTTGACTTGTCTTCAATCTCCCGGATTTGAGCTTCCGCACTCTTCCGTGAGCGATCTAGGATTGATTCTAGTTCTCGTTTTGCATTCTCGGTTACTGTATTTCTATCCTGAAGTTTCTGAAGTTCCTCATGGCTACTACTTTGCCTTGCTACTAGTTCGGCGTCAAAATGTTCACGCAGCTGTCTTATCTTCTCTTGGTATTCTGCTACGCTGGATTCCACTTTTTCTAAGGACTTTTCAAGCGTTTCAATTTTGCTCGTACTAGCCGCTCGTTCAGTACTGAGTTTGGTGATTTCGTCACTTTTTGCCTGAGATGCCTTCGTTTCTTCAGTAAGCCGCTCCCTAATAATCGCAATTTCCTTAGACACAGCCTCAGTACCTCGCAAAGACTGTTGGACCTCCACAAGTATTGTGGCACTTTCACTCTTTTCCTGTCGAAGCTGGTTGATCACTGAGTCATTGGCGCGGAGTTGACCTTCAGCCACTTGAAGATTTTCTTTCAGTCTTTCGATCTCTTCGGATGCTACTTGTAACGATCTCTCTTTCTCAAGTTTTTGCTGATTTGCTTGATGTAGGGCATTCTCAAATTCAGCTTGTTGCTCATGCCGAAGTCTATTTGCATCTTTGCTTAACTTGTTCCGAACCTCATTAACGCGATCA
The DNA here is from genome assembly GCA_001692915.1 of Glonium stellatum. Taxonomy (NCBI): domain Eukaryota; kingdom Fungi; phylum Ascomycota; class Dothideomycetes; order Gloniales; family Gloniaceae; genus Glonium; species Glonium stellatum. Next base: position 31,945 of record KV748507.1, on the reverse strand, counting down.
GAAACCTAGGAATCATGTCAGTAAACTTAGAGCAAAGCGTAGCAGTAGTCTCCACTTACATGTTTATCAGCCTCCTCTTTCTCGCAGACTGCTTTCTTAAGACGGATCTCGTTATCTTCAATAAGCTCCTATTTTATGATCAGAACTAAAATGTCTTATAAAGGGACTATGCTGACTTACTCTTAGCTCTAAAATCTTATCTTGCAAGACTTGTTCGGATGCGCTGGCGCTACTTATAATTTTTGTGGAACTAATAAGTTCAGCTTTTGTATTATTCAGTTCCATCCTAAGACCAGCGTTCTCAACCTCGAGGTCGTTGACGCGAGACTGTTCATGCGTATCCGGAGCTGGCAAGTTCTTGAGATTAACAAGTTCCGCTTCCAAGAGAGCAATCTGGCTTTTCAAGCGCGATTCATTTCCTTCCATAGCTCTGAGCATTTCCTGTAGTTCAGAGGTCTTTTGCTCCTGGGCCAAAGAGCGCTCGCTTAGAGCGGCATTGGACTCACGGAGAGATGTTAACGACTTTTGTAGTGCCTCATTATGGAGAACCTCGCCTTTCAGCGCCTCGAGCTTGTCACTCAACCCTCTCTGAAAAGAGTCTTCTGGAAATTTGCATAACATAACTTGATCGGTGAGTTTCGTAAAATGAGTACTCATACTATACTCGGAGTCAGCTTCTCTAATCCGAAAGTGTATACATAGAACTTACGTCTCGATCAGATACTGCAGCATGGTTTCTGCCTTTTTAACATCCTCTGGCGTGACGTTCTCCCTACTTTTGAGGGATTGAACAACCTTGACGCACTCATCCATATTTTCCTGCAATTTTTCGTTCCCCTCTGAGCGCTCCACGAACAACTGAAGTTCCAACAGTTTCTTAATCAGGGTCTGGTTGTTTTCATCCAGTTGTTTCTTGATAGCTCTTTGGTCAGCTGAAGATGCTTGGAGGTATTTCTCGAGATTCGAACGTAGACTACGTTCCTCAACGAGAAGACCGACTTTCTCACTTAGCTGCTGTTCAAGATAATCCTTGTTTAAACGCAACTGTTCGATTTGCGTGTATGCCTCAGAGAGCACCACATTCACACGATCTCCAACATGCTTGGATTGGTTGATAGCAGCGTCAAGCTCTGTCCTCATAGTCGCGTGGTCCAGTTCATATTCGTTTCGCTGTTCAGAGAGTGTATTGGAGCATTTGTTATAGAAAGATGCACTCTCAGCTCGGATCTTTTGCAGATCGTTACCGAGCCCGTTAACGTACTTCTGAAGACCTGCCAACCTTTCTTTCTGGTATTTTAATTTTTTGGAAAGCTCCTCGTTTTCCTTTTTAGTTGACTGCAGCTCGCTTCGCACAAGCCGTTCGGATGCTTTCAAGTCACCGATCTCACTGTCTTTTGATTTAACCTTTTCTATTTCTACTCGAACGGCGCGGCTTTGCTCATGCTGCAATGTCCAACCAAGAATCTGTAGTACCTCCGAAACAGAAGGAAGGGAGGTAAATGCACTTTGATTGTTAGTAACTGGTTGATTCGATGATATCGAATTACGCTTCAGTGTGTGTGCATTTTTGGGTTTCATAACTTTTCCCGGAATTCCATGAGAAGACACCCCATGTAGTATGTTGTCATTCCTAATAGACGTTGGGTTATCTGATGCTTGCTGAAGACCACTGGGAGCCTTGTTCTTGGCACGCCGAATGTCATCTTCAGCATGAGCTCGTGAACGAGTATTTGCGCTAGACTTCTTTGGAATGATGGCCGTGGCACGCTTTGGAGAGTATTGATTTTGGACGTGGACGTCGGCTAGGATCTCGGAGTTTTGCACTTCATCACCTTCGTCAACACGCTGATCTACTTCAACAACTGACTCATCATCCGGGCTGGAACATGACTGGAGCTTTTTGTCTTTGTGGTACTCTGGTTGTTCGGAATTGACCTTGCTTTTTGCTGGTTCAACGGATGTCGAAATGTTATAATCCTCGGCGGACATAAGGGATTTTTGGGGATGTAATGGGTATGAAGCAGGCTCCACGCTCACGTCATGATGGGCAATTTGGACTATCTGAGGGGCAGCGACTTTGGATGCTGAAGTTCGAAAGACATCGATGATATCATCACCGGTCTCGACAGGAACTTGTTGATGCTGAACATGATCGCACGGCCTCTCGAGAGAAAGAGGTGTTTCAGATGCCACCTCTTGCGCCGATTGTGTCGGTTTACGCTTGGTTTTGTCAGTCGCCCTTTGCAGTTTGCGTCTGGAGATATCTGTTCCTGGAACAGTGACACGGGGTTGCATGATTATCTCCTTCTGCAAGGGCTCTATGACATCTTGCGGGCATCTCTCGCTAATCCAATGCTCGTCCGTGATTATTTGGTTGTTATCCGTCGGATGGCTCCGTGGGTTTTTGTGACAGAGAATATTGGTTGATGATGGGCTGCCATCCCCGAGCATCGTAGATTGGCCTACTGCCCGAGAAGGACCGTTACTTTGCTGAAAGCCTCTAGCAAATACGGTCAGCAAACATAGGACCGACTTGAGAAATGGAGGGACGTGAAGGGCAAGAAGGTAAGAATATCACTCGTACAACGCAAAACATAACTTACTCCTCACTTCTGCGCTCAATAGTAACGTCGACTTTCGATCCGATCTGCTCAAACGAGGGGATAGACCGGCCTCCTTTTTGTCCTCCAGACATGTCTGACCTGCCAGGTTGTCGATCAGTAAGAAGAGGCGACTCAACTGGCCATCGGTCCACTTGGGAAGCTGGATGCTGATCACTGTTACCCCCATTCGCATCTATTCCAGATCTTTTGAGTGCTGTGAACTTAAATATCATGGAAGGGTTCTCTTCTGCGGAAGCAGGTCTCTTCAGCAAGCTTAGTGATTTCGAAACGGAGGCGTTAGGCAGAGAAGCAGTTTCAGTCGGTTTGATGCTCAGATCCCGGATGGTTGCAGCCGAAGTAGGGCTAAGCGGTATCTCTTCTTGCCTATCGGGATTGAAGTTGTGAGTGAAGGGGTCATCAAACTGCGTCTCTGGGATCACCGCATCACTGTCTAAAAGGATAACGTGGCTTTGTGATACTTCGTCCTCTACGTGCTCGGAATGAGCATCATGTTGCAGATGAGGTAACGGCATTACGACAGACGGTATTGATGACAGCTTTGTCAACCGTGATGAGCGGTATGGAGGCCGTGAGCCAGATGTTGAACGATGCCGTGGCGTCAATGCGTCCGGCGGGGGATGCGGCCGCAAAGCGGATTAAACATAAGACTACCCGAACAATATAGTGAAGAAGAGTGGAGGTTGAGGAGTGGGAAAGAGAAAAGACTTGTTTGTTCTAGATGAAGGGCAAAATTGCAGCGGTGTGCCGATTCCTGGGGAAGTCACGACATCATCATCCTCCAACCCAATGAGAGCTCCAAGAACATCACTTATCAAACAAATTACGACTACGAAAGAGGAAAGGAGAACGGAAGGAGCTATTAAGCCCTTTTCCTCTCGTACTAGTGATCAAGGAGATATCATGAATTACGTCGCACGTTTTCTGCGAGGACAAAAAGTTGGTTCACGACAGGATGGTAAGAAGCGGTGGAGCGGCCACTCTGCAAAGATATAGGTCCAAATATAGCATACCTAATGTTCACAATGGGTGTTCTGATGAACTGCGTCCCGTAGGTTAGGTGTCATCTCCGGACGGTTCCTCAGTCAGTGGGTATGGTCACATCTCAACTCGAAAATAGACCATCCAGACCGGGAGAAGAACACCGCAAGCAATTTCCAGAGCATCGGCTGAGTATGAAACCTAACGATAGTCTTAACATGACTCCAACATCGCGGTTCAACTACGCCGTTACCCTACATCCGCAGGCTAATATCTGCACATGCTTCATGCACTTCGACCCATCGCTGCTGCTCCGTCGTCTTCATCTGCTCGGAAGTGATCGCTTTCCATAGGCTCGACCATCGCTTTCTCATAGGCGCATGGCTCCAAGTGGATACATTGTTCGACTGGGCGGTTTCGAACAGCAAGGCTCAAGCACCCATATCTCTTGTCTCTTGCTTTATATACCGTGGCCAACGAAACAAGGCGATCGCAGCAGGAGGATCTAGAAAGCACCTATCGGGTTGGAATGGGCGTCTTTTTTAGCGGGATTCGGCATCATCGAGCCTGTGCCTCGATGTTCATACCCAGCGTTGCCGCATGAAGTCTGCGTTTTACCCCTGGAGCCAAAAATAAGCATTGCTGGCGCTGGAATCGGTCCAGCCAATTGCTGCCAAGCACGCCCTGGCCGAGCGCATTGTGATCAGCTTGCATCCATCCACACACGTCCATTTCTCTTTAACCGCCCGCCAAGCCCAGACAACGTCGCCAATCAGGTATCCCCAACTGCCCAAGACGTTCAAGCACTACGTGCTTTCCACGCTGACTGGTTCGAAATAGCAAGTCTAAGACTTTTCGTCCCGCATATCCCATGTCCGTCACATCGATAAGCCCCATGATTTGGTAGCCGCCGGCTTCGTTGCCCAGCGCTCTCCGGCGACGAGAACGGGCATTCAAATATAGAGGGCATCCGCCGAGATGGAGGCGAACATCCCTCTGAGCGAGTTGATCTCATCCAGGTCCAAAATCTTCCGCAGCTGCGCCTCATTACCCCAGCGTTAGCCCACTGTACGACCTGAGCGAACTTTTCCTCGAGACATCATGAAGCGGAGCTTCGTCCTTCTCGCCGTGTGCGCACTGCTGCCTCTCTTCGTCCTCGCGCAAGACACCACAGTGCACTCAACACAGACAGTCCAAGTCACCCACACAGCTACGTTGGCCGCCGCATCTGCTGCTGCCACAACGCAACCTGCAGACCAGGGCTACAATGGGGGTTCGGACAATCCTGTGGATCCCAACACGGCAGGAGCATCAGGAAGCTCATCGGGTGCTTTCTCGCTTTCCAAGGGCGCCCTAGCTGCTATCATTACTGTTGTAGTGCTTGTCGTAGTTGGAGGCAGTAAGTTTAAACACGCTTGAACGAGGCCCCAAGTGCAGAGACTAAATTAGTTACAGTTGCCTCCGTTACCCTCTTTTACCTTGCCAAAAAGCGCCAATGGGACGTCCGTCAATCCTTCCGCCGCGCTTCCCGTCGTCTTACGGGCCGCTCCGATATAACTAAAATCAACCGCCAAACGCGTCGAACTGGTGTCCGCATGGCATCGCCTCCACCGTCATCTAAGAATATGCTTCGGGATATAGAGAAGGGTGCCCCCGCTAGCGGCGAGAAGGGTAGGACAACGACAACGATTACAAGTACATTCGAGGTCGAGACGCCTGTAGCAAAATCCTGGACTTCAAAGTTTTTCGGGAGTAAGAAGTAGCAAGCAATTACCGACAAACATGTGGCACTACGATGAGGCATAGTCTAAACGGGAGACGGGCTTAGGGGAAGGGAAGGGTAGAGCAGGACTCGTCACGACGGGATGCATTTTCAGGTTTCTTCGTTATTATCACATTGCATCATTTCATTCCTGTTAGGCGCATTATCAGAGGTCAGGCGACGGGCAATGATTCTACTTATTGCATAGACTAGCAGCGCTTGAAGATATCCAGGGGGTTCCTCGGCGTTTATATCATATCTTTTGTTTCCTATGCATGTAAAACAGGATGGTCAACTACTATTTTTAACTACTATTTTTAACTTCTATCTTGAGCTCGTCGATCTCGTTTCGACTATTTTAAAGTCTTGTGCGGGGTCAACACCATCTTCTGCAAGAAGCGCTAGATGAGGGCCGGCACACATGTCTTTTTCCCGCACATGAAATACTATTTTCCAATCAGATACCCAGTCATTCCTCATGCGCCTAGGACTTCCAAAACCAAGAGGTCGGTAGTACTTCTTCAGCTGATTGCTTTCTCGATTCTATATATACACCTATATCTCGGAGCCGAAACTTCATCTACGAAAGCGTTGCGTCACAGCGCCAAGGCATCGAATCGACTGGCCGCCAAACAGAGGATCTGTCTCTAAGCGCCTGTTGTCTGATCCTTACCGGTCCTATCTTGATTACCACAGCATCTGCCCACATGCCGGGAGAACCGTGCACAGATCCTGTCTCCTTTCACTCTGGGTTTTCCTCCAAACGGCATTATAAGCGACTAGCTCGGCAGATTGGGTACCATACAACGGGATCTCTCTGACAGGAGATTGTGTGGGATTAGTGCATGCTTTCCACGGCGTGTAGAGATACTTCTTTTTGATAGAGAAATTTAGCTGGTAATCTACAAGCCTATGGTTCAATAACCCATTACTCCTGACAGGAACTCTGCCACTACTAATGGTAACAGCGTCAGCTAATTATCAAGCGAAACAGAGCAGCAAAGATTGTGGAGATGCTTAGCCTCTAGACAAGCGTTGGCATCACCAATGCTGTAGCACCCTCGGATCGGCGCAAAGTCCCTGTACGAGCAAGAAAGGAGTTTGATGGCTCGCTCTGTATGCAAGGAAAGGTTTGCCCCCAACGGCACCGCCAAGGAGGCTTTCGGCAACTACCTATCATTGTTTTTATTTTTGGAAGACTACTGGCGTCAGGAAAGACAGGCCATAGAGTCAAGATATATATCTTCATCGAGCCTAACCAGTCACAATCGCAGGGTTAAAATAGAAATTTTCTAACCTTCAACTGCAAGCACCTTGCATCTAAGACTACATACGAACAGATGACTTATGATGCATTTGCGAGGGCTGATAGGCAGATGACCAAGGCAATTTATATGGAGCATATTATCAACCCAATACTCCACCAGCTAAATAAGGAACAAAGGGTGCTAGAGTAGAGGTTTTAGATTGGGAAAGACTAGGAGAATCAGAGTCGTCGCAAGACTTTTGCATTGACAAGGACTAGGAAAGACTGGAGGAGATTGATCTCCCATAAGAGTTTATCTTGTAGACAGGGTCAGAAACCGAAGGAAGAGCCACGGACACCAGCAGAATCCAGACAAAATCTACTACTACCTTTCAATATAGATATTGTACATTACCCCACGGTTGTTGCAGCGTATTGATGCTTTCCAGAAAAATATATTGAGTTCATAACCGCTAATAGTCATACACTAGGCTGATATGACGTATCCAGTTGCCTGAGCACGAATCCTAAACAATTACTAAAACTCGGTTCAGGAATATGCCCAACTCTACTTCCACCTCCTGGAGATTGACCTCGTCGTAACATGCCAATCTCTTTCCAAACCATAACCACATCCAGCTTAAAAAGGCGAGCTAGCCAACTCAATCTTAGACATTGCCTACCTTAATTATTTACGCTCTTTTCGTTTCCCATGTCGCCCTTTCCTTCACCATCTAGCCTTCAAGCTCCCTCACCATCCTCAGAAACTCAAGTCGCTCTTCGCAGCCACCCCAGCCACTCCAGCCGTGCTTTTCTTCAACTCGCTTAATCCCTCTTCCGTCACCGCCTTCCAAATCAATGTCGTCTTGCTCTGTCCAAACGCCTCTCTGCTCCTTCAACCGTGCACCCGAGCTGAGGGTAGGAAGGATAAGGCTTGCGAGATGCCCTCGTGTGGACGTCATGCGTAAAGCGCGGGTGATATCGTCCTCAGCATAGCCCTTAGAGACCATGCGGGTGAAAAAAGCGGAGATAGATGGCCCATCTAGCGGAGGATCAGGGTCCGCTTCTTCCTCATCTTCCTCTTCTAGGCTATATGTTTCCGGGGACGGTGATATAGCTAGGCGGCGCTGACGTTCTCGTTCTAGAGAGCGAATTTCCCGTATTGAGTGGGACGTAGAAATCGACTCTGCCGGGAGTGGTGGGGAGGAAGGTGGTGCTGCGGAGAGGCTACGGCTTTGAGTAAACCTATCCTCGGGTTCGGGGAGAGACAGGTCAAGAGGCTGTGTTTCTACCGAGAGGATCGCTTGTGTGTCCAAAGAGGTAGCTTCTAGTTGGTGACGGGCGCGTGGAGTCGAGGTAGGTGACACAGTGCCCTCCCAAACACCTACGGGAGTTGCGAGATCAAAGTCCACATTTAGTGTGGCCTCTTGAGACGCTAAGGGTTGCGGGTTTTCATGATCCGATTTATGTTGAGGGGTCTGGGGTGGCAGTGTCTGGGAAATAGATTGGTCGAAGGAGTCTTTTTCCTCATCTTCATTATCCATAGCGTCTTCATGGTAGGCAATATACTGTGTTTGAAGTCCTTTAGGGAGGTGGTCGTCCTCCTGCTCCCCTCCCTGCCCTTCTTCATTGTCATCCGAAACCTCGATATATGCAGGACTGGGTTGTCGCGCAGATGTAATTTCATCTTCTTCCGTTTCATCGTCTTGAACTAACAACGGGCTTTCCTGCCGCTGCTTCTTCTTTTTATGTAGCGCTTGGTCTTGTTGTTGGACTCCGGGCATTTCATCATCTCGAGCTCGTTTCTTGGACTAAATTGGTTAGTTCCGGAAGGAAATCATGTTTTGTACTCATACATACTGTGTTCTCTAACCCCAGTTCTAATTCGTAGCGTTCTATATCAGCTTGTTCCATGGCAATATAAGATGCCTTGCCTTTTTCAGACATAGCATTCCACCGAGGTAAAAGGACCTTATGACGAGCAGCTGTAAGCGCAAACGTTAGTGGCAAGGCCCACATAGCCTGCTGTAATAGATAACTCACTAAAATCAGTGGAGTCTACGCCCGTCACCGTATCTTTGTTGTCCTCAACGAAGAATTTATATGCTTTCATTGGCGGTTTCCCTTGACGCTCCTTCACTAACTTTTCAATGAGAAGCGCGTGAGGGGATTTGGGGCTTTCGGGTTCCACATTATCAGAAACAACAGCCTTGTCTTTTTCCGTAGCTTCCACTCCGCGCAGGAAATTTGGGGTTGGGGGCATTCCAAACCCACTTTTCCTTGGCGGTGTAGTAGTTTCAACTTGTGGCACTTCTGGTCGTGTAGGGTTTGGACCTTCCGGCTTCGTAGATGGCTCTCCGATGGAAGCAGTAGCCGCTTGCTCGGGATTTCCATCCTGCTCACCTTGTTTCGTCTCAAGCATATCTTTTGCCGCGTGGTCTTTTGTCCACTGCGGTACGACTTTCTTCTCATAATATGTGCGCCACTGCTCAGCACTCTGGGGGGTGCCTGCTGCCCATTTTTCCCATGCCTGAAGATATGTTGCTACATCACAACGCAGGATTGCAGGGACGTTTTCATAAAGATCATCCCAGTCTTGCTTCGTGAATGTTGGCATCGTGACGGGACTGGTTGCTTCTTCCATCTTGGCATCCTCTCTCGCACGTACGGACACAAACTTCTTTGTAGACTTTGGTAGATTTCGGGATACTCGTTTGATAGGTTGGTCGGAGGGAGGTGAAGGAGGAGGGTTTGCGGACACAAATGCGGAAGGTGGTTTGTTCATTAGTTGCTTTATATAGCGGTCGCGCCATGACTGCCACGGATGCCGCGGATTCTGTAGTTGTCAATTTAAGATAAGAAGCAACTGGTGAAATAAACCCGCACCTCTGCCTCCAACTGCTTATAGATCTCATTGCCAAATATAGGACCGCCATTCCGTTCATGGCCTTTAACCCAATTATACAACTGTGTATCATCTTCGGCCGTATATGGTTTTCGGCTGTTCTTCGCAGGCATGGATGAGCCAACGTCCCGCACAGTTCCTGCTGGGGGTCCAGTCTGATAGTCTTCAGGGTCTTCCAGTTCTCCATTACGAATTGATTGCTCTATAAATTTGTATGATATGCCACCGGGAGGAGTGTGCTTTTTTAGGTGGTCAACAATCAGGTAGTCTGCATGTTTCTCGAGAGGCACAATCTGACCGCCATTACTCTTGACTTTGTCGACGAAGCCAGAGCGCATGGGACACCGCTGGGCGATCCAGAATTTTAAACCATCAAACAATTGGCCTCGTACATCGGAGTCCTCCGCAACATTGTCGTAGACTATTCGCGCTTGTTCTGTCATGGTGTTGGGTAGCAGTATCGATGCGGAGGCCAACTTTCGGTTGACGCGTCTTCACGCGACATCAACGGTCTTGGCGAAGATGGCATGGATGGGAGGTACCTACGGTAGGGCTGGGCTGTTGCTTCACTGCAACCTCAAGTCGGACGGCGGAGGGGGCAGAACACCAAAGATCACACGAACCATACCATCAACTAGTAAAGCGGGCGCTTCTTAGACAGTCTTTCAGCAAAAACCTAGGCGTCCCATATACGACAGAGTCTTACCCCACTATGCCGGTCTGACGAACCGTCCACGCCGTCGCAGCTTCAGAGATGGCTCTTATGCGAGACATCGCCATATTTACTCTCTCGATCTCCTTCATCACCTTCGTCGCCTTTTTTGGCAGGCTGCCAGCCCTCAGGTAGCTCTCTAGAAACTCTTAACTGGATTAGTAAATTGACATTGCCTTTAGAAATACCCCCATTGGCTTCCTTCATCGTCTATTATGTATCCATATACCAAAGCTTCTTTTCAAAATCGATCTACTTCTCACAAATGGCCGTATCACAATTGGTGGTTCCCGGCTTGGGAACTACCTTATGCATGAAAAACACCCTATTGTAATAGTATGTCATACATGTCTCTTTAAGCAATGTTAACCCGCTAACCTTCCAGATCTTCTTTCTCGGCCTCATCACAGGGAGTGTTATTCTCTTTGTGCCCGCTATATGGACAAGCCTGCCCATAAAACAACGCCTACCTATACCGCTTCTGATACCTCTACCCTATCTATTTACTTACCTCTGCGCCCGCCGCAACACTCAAACCCACATCACAAACTCAAACCACGCTGAACAAATGCGCCACTACACATACGATCGCATATTATACTACCCTGGCCACCACTGCCGGACTTGCCGCTTCTTGAAGCCTGCAAGGAGCAAACACTGCAGTATCTGCAAAACATGCGTGGCGCGAGCGGATCACCATTGTGTGTGGGTAAATAATTGCGTAGGTCGAGGAAATTACAGATGGTTTCTCTCCTTGCTTCTTTCAACCGGCATACTTTTAGCATATGGCGCTTATCTAGCTTATTTCGTTCTCGCGCCCCAGGTCCAAGCTCATTATGCAAAGTACGAGTACCACTACAGATTCCCTGACCCGGCTCCCGGGTCTACATCACCGAGCGGCTTTGGCAAACTCCAAATGCGCTTCACAGTATTCTTTCATTACCTTACAACGTACCTTTCCATTGCGCTTGATCTCGGCTCACTCGAGGTCTCCGGCGTCGGCCTTCTAGCTCTTTTGACGTGGCCTATGCCGCTTGGGCTCCTCGGCTACCATGTCTACTTAATATGGGCAGGTATGACGACAAACGAGAGCAGCAAATGGGCTGATTGGAGAGATGATATGGATGATGGAGTCGTATTTCTTGGCCTCCGAAGACCGGAGTCCAAGTTAGGGCTCTCTCAGCTTGTCAGTGAACAGAAAAATGATTTGGGCCATAGGACCAGCATGAATCCAATCGAATCATACCACCATACTGCTCCTGTCATTGGTGCACCAATGGAAGGTGAGATTGTAGAGCCACCCACTACCTGGCCTTTGCAGAGTCGCCATATTGTCGTAAGAACGGCAGACGGCCAACCACCACAAAATTTACCAAAGCATCTAAAAGACGTAGTACAAGAGGGGAGCTGGAAGAGATGCTGGCGGCTAGGGCAAGTAGAGAACGTTTATGACTTAGGCTTTTGGGATAATTTTGCAGAGGCCCTAAGATAGTCTAAAAGCGCAATTATTACCGGGAATGAAGCATATTTGCCTATGAAACCTAGTGAGCCATGCGTTGTTTCCCAAAATGTGCCACGGACTTTCTTGTCGATTTCAAACTGTTCCTAACAGTAGTCTTGGACGCCTCAATCGCCGCTTGTGCTGCGTTTAGGCATGTAGTATCAGATCATGACTGCGTAAAATAAGGCATGCCAACCCCCTTTCTTTGGTCGATTCACATTACTTAGCAGCCTGTCAAAATCCATTAGTCAACCAGCCTTAGTATCTCTCCTATTGTGCACTCTTGCTCAAAGCAACCTTAGAATCATTAGTGCGTCTAGAATCTCCGTTCAGTATGTCAATAAGACAATACATGCTTCCCGATAATAGCGTAATAACTGTCACTACTCATAAGTTGTGAATACAATAGAATAAAGCCATTGAGTAAAAACAATAGCCATTGTATAAAAAATATCTATTGTTCACTATGGCCAAGTATATCAATTCTTTCGTTTCTCAATCTTCGGTCTACAAATCCACCACAAAGCTCTCATTTCTCAGCTTCTTCGTTCTATTCACATCTCATAGCTGCTGGCCGGCTGTTTCTCTCCTTAGCTCAAGTTCTTACTTCACTTGCCTCTAAATATCCACACCTCCCAGTATTCCTCAAAGTACCAGACAGATCGTTTTTCACCTTCAGTCAAGAAACCAAATGGCAAAACTGAGGCCCAGAACTGCTGATGGAAAGGTCGCAAAATTTAGCCAAGCCAGCACTTCAACACCAAAAAACCGGCCGGTGGCAAGGGGCGAGAGAGTATCAAAGACTGATGGGCGTGGTGGGCGCGGTGGGCGCGGTGCCGGCGGTGGGCTCAGGGCGACAAAGGGAGGGGTGGCAAGGGTTAGAAAGGGCCAACAGGGTCAGGCTGACGCTCCGGCACCTCCCCCCGCTGCGCTAGTTGGTATACCGTCGGAGTTCTTGGGGGCGATGCCTGGCATGAGTAGGCAGGAGAAGGTAAGCGCAAAGTCACTCTACTATTTCACCTGAAGCGGGTTTAGATGTGTGCTAACTATTCTCGAACAGATCGTCTCGATTCTCAATCACGCGTACAACACCTCGGTTTCGCCGGCCATCAACCGGCTAAAGAGAGCAAAGCACTTCGACTTGCAGAAGACGTACGGCGAGCTAGAGAAGAGCTTCGTGTCCTCGCTCCTGGCCGCCCATAGCGTCAGCCCAGGCTCGAGGTTCGTCGACCTGGGGAGCGGTGTCGGGAACATCTGCCTCCAGGCGGCTCTCGAGACCGGGTGTGACAGCTACGGCTGCGAGCTGGATGCCCAGCGTCATCAAGCTGCCGAAGCGTACCTCGTCGAGGTTGACCGCGTTCTCACCAACTGCGCGCATGGGGTGTGGGAGCTCCCGGAGCGGCAGAGCGTCCAGGAGCAGCAAGCCGGCCCCGTCAGCAGAGCTACGAACCTTCTCTCTCGGAACGTCAGCCTAGAATGCGGCGATATTTTCCGAAGCAAGACGTGCAGAGCTGCGATTGAGGGGGCTGACCTCATCGTTTGTTCGAATTTCAAGCTACCGGAGGAGTTAATTCAGAAACAAGAGGAGCACCTTCGTTGGATGAAGCCGGGGGCACGGATGGTGTCGTTCCAACCTATTGTCAAGGGCCGGACGAGGAGGGGAAAGGATCTTGTGGTGATGTTGGGCGGGCTTGGTGTGACTGTTACAAAAGAAACATCGTCTCCTAATGCTGCCAGCTGGACTGGTAGCCCCGTCACCTACTGGACATATTCGAAATAGGGGAGGGCAGAGCATGTACTAGGGAATGTCGAACGCAGGCTTTTAGTAACAGCATTATCCAAATCATTAATTATAGAACCTTTTAAGCCGCGGAGCTGCGGCGGCGACGATGATCGATAATTTAGAACCTCTTGCACCGTGACCCTTACAGTAAACCTCAGAGTAGTTCTTCAAGTAGCTTTTTAGTTTGCGCTATATATATTGTGTCTTTGCTCTGGTGATTTCGGCTATGCAAAACATATAGACTTTTCTACGCGGTTCAGCGTCCAACCAAGCCTTCTCCGTGATAATCCCAACATCCTTCCGAACAGCAGACTCTCCGTCCCATCGAACAAACAGAATCATTTCTAGGTGTTGTCCTTCAAAGAAATCAGGGGGAAGGCTGGGATAGAGAATCATTTGAGACGGTAAGTCCTGAAGATTATCCACAATTAGAGCTACCATGTGAGCAATGAGACTGAATTTGAGGGTACAGCCCGAGTCTTGGTTGGGTAGAAAATCATAGGATTCCGCATTATTTTCCTTTCCGTATAAGCTACAAGTGCCATTAGCAGCCAGGGAACCATTTGCCTTTGACCCATTGAAAAGCACTTGACGCTGAGACGAAAGTCTCCAAGCCAAGAAGCAACTGTTGTACGCTGAGCTAGCAAAGAGGCAATATATTCTCTAATAAGTGAAGAGGATTACTCGATAACAGATGATTTGTTAGGCAAGAGAAGGATGCTTCCTAGTCCGTGAAGAATATGTAGCGCTCTCGAAACATCCAGCCGTTCGTTTCATGCACCAAAGCCTTGGGTGGGTCCTTTAGAAAGTTATCCTCTATAACTGCTACAAAAACTTGTTGAGTGTCTATATAGGCAAGTAGCAAGGGGCTTGTTCCTGGCTTAATTCCACCGATTTTCGTTGGTGGTTTACGCAAGGGTGCTCATATGCAAGCCAGTCCACCATTGCAGATTACACTAATCGCCATTATCTGACGGGACTTCAATGCTTCGCCCTGGGTCATGCAAAGAGCATCTGCCTAGATGTAGGCTCCTCTAATGGAACGAACAAATTATATGACACCAGTTATTACTACAAGTATAAGAGATTTTCTCGGTGCCGAACTTACATTCTCGAAGAACTTGTGGTTCGGCTTGGTAACTTGCAACCGCTTTTCTTGAACCCACAATTGGCTAACGGTAAGATATCTGAAATTCGGCTGGCTTTTTATAGGACATATTCAACGCACATCGATGAGAACAATATCTAATTTAGCACCGGAGAGCTTAAAGAAAAATTGCAGATCGCGTGCTGGCTTTCGTAGTTGTTGATGAATTCCTAGACTCAATCCGCAATACCTCCTTTAAGACTATTGGCTCCCTTTAGAGTCTCAAGAAACGGGCTCTTCCTCGTTATATACCCAAAGTGAATATCTACTTTCATTTTTATCCTGATTTTTGTTCCGTCTCGCTCCTAGCCGCTCATCGCTTTATAGCGGATCAATTTAGAGCCATCGAAATCCAAAAAGCTCGGCTGCCAGAATTTGAGGCGATTGAGCGGCCGGGTTTGCACTGCGAAAATTCCTCCATCCGCACTAGTTTAGAGAAAAGTAGTAAAAGTGGCTTATGTTAATAAGCATGGTACTTTAATTCAAAGTTTAACGGTTCTAATAGAGCACCCCTTACAATTCCGCCACTATATCTCTACCTTCTGTGTATAGCTGCCCATTTTATAGCTCTATACTATTCCTCCATTTCTTCTACTCTCCGTTGCCTCCCTACCATTGTCTACGGCAGGTGAGGCCAGGATCATACCAAGCGGGGACGGATACGACTTGGCGGCGGCCTGGATTATATATTTTACTGGTCCCAACCACCCAAATTCCACTTCGAGACCTGGAAATTTCTTTAACCTCTACTTTTCTAAGCGCTTCAATAGGCAATATTTAGTAGCATTATTTATTTTAGAATATAGATCTTACTTAAGATAGAGAATAGCTATCTTTACTAATCCCAACTCTCCCTAATAAAGGCAATGCTTAGATACACAAGATATAAAAACGATAGCGTTAATATGACTATACAAGCCCCCGCACGCTCATACGGCCTATGGGAGCTCGTGTCCAAGCACGCCGTGTTGCCCCCCGGCATCCAGCTCCACAGCCCCCTCATCCGGGCCGGAGGGCCCTCTCAGATGCGTCGTATCGCCAGCCAACTCTTGTGCATGTGTTTGCAGCTCCGAGCCTTGAGCCTCGGTTACGCCACTATAATAGCTCCCTTTTGCGTAAGGGGCTCTTTATTACCTGCTTCAAGCTCAGGCTTGTGCATTGCTAATTCCGGCGTGTTCGAACCAACTGCTGCCGCCGCGCCGCTTCTCTTCTGGCGACGGTGGCGTAAGGCCAGGAAGGCAGCGATGAGAAGCGCTATGATGACCACCGGTACTGTGACGCCGATTGCAATTTTGGCTCCCCGCGACGGGTCTTGTGGGAGCCTGTTGGTGCTGAAGACGGTGAAGGCGTGGGTGTATTCGTTGCATACGTACTTCTACCAGATTGAGTTTCTGGCGCGGTTATCAATCCCCAGTTCGAACTCGCTTTCTGCAGGATGGGGAGATCGGTAGATCGGTATTTGACGAAGACAACGTCGGCCCGGATCTCAACCCACCCAGAGACAGATTGTGTTGCCGAAGCGGTGCAGGTTTGGTAGGAGCCGATTGTTGGGTATGTGGTCGTGGTCTAAATTAGGCTTTGGCAACTTGTCGCGATGAAGTTATAAATACTGCCTGAACATGCTAAATACACATGCTGAGGCACGAAGTAATTACTAGATGTGTTGTGTCATGTTAGCCGCCAGAATCTGCCTATAACCCATCTTTTAACAAGAACAGTAAAGAAAACTCAAATCGTCGTACCTTGGACAGCACCACACTGTTATCTCGTCCGGCACAATCGAAGTCGTCGCCCCGGCTGCTATATAGTCTTTCTCAAGGCCACTAAGCGTGGTTGTGTAGTTCATGGCGCTAGTATATCCACTAGGGCAGATTCCAGGTGAATACCAACCGATAGGGAGTGTAGTGTTTTCGGCATAGAAATATGGTGGATAGCACTCATCGTGCCGCATACCGAAGATTGGATCGCCGACCAGCCCGAAGAAACCTCTAGAGCCGTAAATGTTTGTAAGACATGACGCGGGCGGAGTGAATATCGTTGTCAACGCGCCGTTCTAGAGATTAGCTGACTTCGGCGATGTTGTGGGTGTGGGAGTTATGGTTGCCATTGACGACTCGGAATCTTTTCAGGAAGTTTATACATGCGGACTGCTAAAGACTGTCTTGAATCCCTGTGCGTGCCGTCAAACCGCCATGGACAGGGTTGCGCATTATGATATGAGAAATTAGCCACGGTAAGGGTCTATAGGTTTTCTATTTAAACATCAACAGCCTAGCCTTATGGCGAACTCCAGCACTCTTAATCCTGATATCGGAGCTGAATAGAAACACCACTCCAAGCCAACGTCAGGTGATCTGAGCGCAAGGAAGTGGGAGCAGACAGGAAGTCGGCTGTCCAATAAAAGAAATCTGAATTGTCACTACCCGTAGGGAGGCTTGAGCCACCTTGTCAGCCTAGACTCCAAAAATTCAGCATGTTTACCGTCTTCAGCCAAGAGCACAAAAATGTCCAAGCTAATATGTGCCCTTATCTTCCTCTCGACTATGGATGAAAGGCCGGGAAACCGCCTTAACATGATTTTGGCACTTGAAATTAAGAAAAAAAGATATGCGTAACAGAACCGTACCATGCGCACGCCGAGACTAGAGTTGTGCTGGCGGACGTTAGCTGCTAAAGACCAAGAACTGGTGGGAGCTTAAAGCTGCCTTGATCAAAGCCGTCTTTAAGGCTGTCCTCAACACCACGTCAATCGCTGCGATAGATACCTCTACGCTATTGCACTTAAGCTGATGCCACATTTACATGTAGGGAAAGAGACCAGGTATTAGGGTTGATAACCTTCCTTTTATTCAAACTGTAATCCATTCAATGTTATCTTTGCTCTTCGTCATCCATGGATGCTGTAAACACTGGTTGATTGTGAGTCTTGTCTACAATAAGCATCGAGCCGATGAGATCTAACGACAAATCATCCACTGTGTCCAAGTATGGGGATGGGTGGTCAAGTGTTCTAGTTGGTCTGCCGTGACATGGTATACGGGAACTCCTTTGAGTAGGGCTCCTCCGAAAACGGCAGGAGCCCATAGAGGAAAATGTACATAACCACCCCTGTAGACCAGATATCTACCGGGAAACTATACTTACGGCCCTTGCCGTCGACGAGGGTCTCGGGTGGAACGTCTGAAACCTTTTAGCATTCAGATACTAATACACATATAACCATGCGAGGTCCGCTTACTGTCTGGTGTGTCGCAAAATTCAATACATAGCCCCTGAGTTAGCCTCTTGTCTCGCACGTTTACCGCCGGGCTAAAGTTAGCGAATTTGATCGGTAAATCCTTTGTCAGACAATAGGATGCTCTCAACTTTAAGGCCACGGTGCACTCACCCTCTTTTGTGCTATCCAATCTTAGCCATCCTATTGACGAGGAGTAAAGATTAGGAGTAGCTCACCATAAAAGCCAAGGTAAAGAATAGCTGGACAAATACTTTCCGCATTTCCGACTGAGTGAGCTTCAGCTTCATAACAATCTAATTAAAAAGCTCGTCCTTCCGAGCCAGCTCAATCACAAGGTAAAGCTTATCCATGGTTTCTTGGACCATGATATCGACTAGTCGTGGGATATTGGGTGGCGCAGCTCCGTCAGAAGCTCTATCTCGTTTCGAATATTATTATCGTGGAACGTCCTCCTTGAACTCCGGGTAAAGGTGAAGATGTTGGCTGCATACCTTACGCCAGTTAATTTGCTTGTACAGAGAAAGACTGCTGTACTCTGCACCTGACCCGATTCGTGCGGGAGATTACATCTTCTCGGGAAGCCTCTGATATGGTTCAGGCCGCCCACGACCCGTAAGAGCCACGCTCAGCTCTCCCGCCGACGGGATGTTGTTGACCACTATTTAAGGCGTTTAATACCGAACTCTTTCCGACTGAGTTGTGTTCTTTTGTTTGGATGCATAGTTAGGCGTGAATGACTTGGAAAAATAGCCTTAAACTTTAAGTGCCAAAATTCCGAAGGGCATAAAATTTAGACGCCGCAAATACGTTAACCACTTATAGGAATACAGGTTGATGTTAACAAAGGTCTCTATACTGGCCACAATCTTATCACTTGGTACAGTACTGAGTCGACCCGCGCAATTGCTGCTGCGTAGGGCATGAATGACGAGAGGAAAAGAAGCAGACTAAGCGTAGGAAGGGATCAGAGCATCCAGTTGCCATCTGTATCCATATCCAGTAAGCCTTCGAAGTGCATCACATCCGTTTCCCGAACCCCGCCTACACCCCCCACCGACTGATCCCATGGCCAGACTTGGTTAGTAGAACAAGAAACTGCGGGCATCATACCGTGACTGTGCTCGGATGATAAGCCCTGCCAATCGTGGGTCCACGTGTGCTGACCGGCTGTAGTTTGGCGTTGAGTTGGAATTTGGAGGCCCTGTTGGTTCTGAGTTGTAACTAGATGCGTTGCTGCCGGGGTGGAAGCAGCCTCATTCGAACCCGGTGGGTTGTTGGTTGTCCGGCCACGGCATATGTTAATTGCACCGAAGAACGGTAAAGTAAGCCGTAAATTCTTCGCCGTACCACCTGGGGCGTTCTCGGTTGTGAGAAGTGCCTTTATCACCTCAACGCTCTGCGCCGCGACTTTCTCTCTGCTGCTGTGAGACAGTGATTCCATAACTTCAATAACTTGCTGAACCATTTTTCTATCCGCTTTTTCCTGCTCGCCCATATCGGCTTTATCACCTTGCGGTGAAGCATCCAGAAAGCCGAGGACGATTGTGATGGTTGCTATGAAAGTGGCGAAATCAGCCACTCTGCAATTTAGCTGGGTGTTATTAGCTTCTCGCAGAGCTAAATATCGTAAAATTATCTCGCGAGAGGCACTCAAAGCGCTGGACCTATTATATTCGTAGCGGGGCTCTGTGGTAGCCCGCAGCATGAAGGGGAGATGTAAGAATGATTTTAGCTGGAAATGCCACATCTGTATTATAATTCGCTCAAACCGTTCAGCTGCTTCAATGGAGCGATCGGCCACTCCAATGTGTGGAATTTCCCACCAAGATTGTGGCATGTCTTTTGCATACTTGTCTAGCTTCTCATCGATCTCCAGCGTGGCGGCGAAGCTCTGAGGAGATACACCCTGGTTGAGCTCGTTGATGGCCCAAGATGCAATACACATCTTGCGTCGGTAAGCCGGATAGGGGTCAGCGTCTTGAGTTGGGGCAAACTCTTCCGGTTCTATTATTTCAGTCCCAGTTCCGAATGGTAAACGCAAGTGCAGGCTAAGAAATCTATCCGCTTCGAAGAGCCGACGCCATATGCTCTTCGTTAGCCCCCCAAAGCCTGAATTAGGTCCATCATTTGATTTTGCAATTACTCTGTGAAGACCCATCAACTGCGCAAGACCCATGGCCCTCCGAAACGTTAACCAAGCTCGACGTAGATTGCCAGTATTAAACTCGAATAATCCCTGAAGACTGAGGCACTCGAGTCCTTCGTGGGTGCTCATTTGCTCGTCATCAGATGTGACCAGTGCTACGACGGTTGACAGATACCTGTGCATAGCTACTTCAAGTGATGATATAGACTGCAACCTCTCAGACTCAAACTCTGGAGGCAGTGCTCCTATACAAATGGCCATGTACAGCAGCGTTCGAGCTACTATTGTAGGGTGTTGCTTCTTCATCGAAGCGAGATTGAACGAGTAAGAAAATGGATCGCTGTTATTAAATAGGCTATTTGATGGGCTGTAAAGATTGAAGACAAGCATCCAGGCATTGGTGGACGCGCAAATTAAGTCAGCATCATGCTGTGAAGGAAGAAGCGCACACAATTTCTGACGAATACTCCCCATTGCCGACATATAACTGGTCCCTGGACTGTCGGCAGGGGTCGGAATGAATCCATTAGGTCTTGTTGAGGGACATACATAATCTTGACGGGAAAGCTGTGGTTCTAATTAGTTGGTTTATCACAATGTAGAATAAGAGATGTGGTGACTGACGACTGCGTTATCAAATAGGGAAAGCGCAAGGGCATTTTCATATGTCTTGGAGCTGTCTGGGCTATAGAGCCGTAGATTATTGATGCTAGAGTTAGTTGCATCCGCGGATCCCCGGAAACCATGCTGGGACTCGTGGCTGGCTGTTTGATTGACTAGTGCCTCTAGCAAAAGCTCTACTCGCCTCAGCCTCTCGCCTACATTGGCGCCACTAGATGAATCATATTCTTCTGGATGCTCCTGGCTTAGACAGGTTGTGCCTCTATTGAAACATCCCGCGCAAACAGTTGCGCTGTCAGAACTGAATTGGCAGCGAACTTTCCGTCGTTTGCCTGATTGAATTATTAATAATCGCCTATGTTTCAAGAAATATTCAGCTGGACAAGTGAGATGCGCACATTCCCAACAACTTCGGGTCCCCTTTCGCACGCGTTTCCTACTGCGTTCATCGTCAATACGTTCTAGTGGCGTGGTGGCGGTAGACATTTTAGTCTGGTTCGGGCCCAGACGACGATGGAGAGAGCGTCCGTCGAGTTCGGCGGAGAGAAAGAAAACGAAGACATGGCAGGCGCAGGATATGCAAGATTCAAAGGTCAGATCGCATGGATATAACTGGAGAGTCTTCCTTGCGGATAGTGAGCCAGGTTGAAGGGCGTCGCTGTTGGCTGGAGTTGTCTCGTCCGCCGGGCTCGGTGGAAGCGATAGCTTAAGGAGCTTGGTGCGGGAGGTCGTCCGAACTCCGAATTCCGGCCAAGCCAAGGACGTACGTGTTGGTGCTGCCTTCTGCTGTAGCTCATCAGGCGACCCGACCCTTGAGCATTGTATGTTTTGAGAAGATATTATAACATGTACACGCACAGTTGCACAATTTGGATATAACGCTCTACAACAAGAGTTTCTGCTGTTTCGGTGATAACTTCGAATCTTATATTGCATATATTATTCTGTCTCGTCGCATTCTCTGATACTAGATAAATAGTCTTTCTTAGACAATACTACCAGCATCTCTTCATAATGAAAATCATCCTCACAGGTAGTACTGGCTTCATTGGCGGCGAAGTTTTAGCTCAATGTCTCAAGAATCCAGCCATCACGTCTGCCGTCGTGCTATCGCGGCGCTCACTATCAAAGGAGATTAGCGATCCTAGACTTAAGGTAATTATCATGAAGGACTTCACCCAGTACCCTGATTCTGTAATTAAAGAATTGGCTGGAGCAGATGCTTGTATTTGGTAAATCGACTTTGTCTTACTCGGTAGCAAGTTGGCTTTTATACTATCTCCAAGGCTGACCTGTTTGTAGGGCCATGGGCTCGAATGCCGGCGACTCAGTGCTTGAGATTGACTACCCAATCGCTTTTGCCCAAGCTTTCGCGAGTACTCTCCCAGTACATAAAAAGAAATTCCGCTATCTGCATGTGAGCGGTGGTCTAGTGGAGCCCGACCAGGAAAAGCCACTGTGGTTTCTCCAAAACGCACGAAAGGTTAGGGTAAGTGGCATCTTAGTTTGAATTGCCATTTCAAGGCTGATAGCGTCCCGTGTTTTCAGGGTAGGGCACAAACTCTCCTCGTGGATTTTCCGAAGCAGAATGAGACTGGCGGTCTCTGGGAGACCTTCATCGCCAGGCCGGCGGCTGTTCAACCAAGCAGCGGTGTTACGGCAGCCGTCATAACCTGTCTTCTAGGCAAAACTATGTCTATACGTGCTGACGAGTTGGCTGTTGCGATGATAGATACGGTGTTGAATGGGACGGGCTCACAAATAGAGAATAATCCCGAGCTGCTCGAAAGGGGCCGAGCATTGTTGAAGTAATTCGTGGAGTTGCGTTCAGATAAACGGAGGCATGTGCTTGCCATTTAAAAGAACTTATTGAGCCATTTGAGATACCCTTTTATTATATATGTATACTAGTAAAATATTACATGTCCTCCTGTACATACTCAATCTCTAGCCTAACCACCGCTGGGGGAACACATAATTATTAAGTCTTAGAGAGCCCAAGTATTGACAAAGTGGACTGAAAATCTATAGGTATGATTTGACCTGTTCCTCGCTCCAAGCCCAGAAATTCTCTGCATTACCACTTCCGCCTTCTTCCTTTGTTTTGGCTGCTTCTGCAAGGTCTTTCCGAATAGATGCAAGCCGACCCCAAGGAATCACTGTAAATATGATTAGTGCCAATCGTTGGAGAACGAGACGACGGCGATAGGACATACCCCATCCGCCAGACTGGGCCATTGAAATTTCCGGAGAAAGTCCGGCATATAGCTCAGTATATGCACCATGGATTGGAGTGTACGTCAATTTTTGTAAAGTCCATCTCTCCAGGCTAGACACATGACGTTGGAGGTTTGTGGTCAAGTTTCCGGGGTTCAAACCCTGAGACTCTGATTAAAACAGCGTTCTGGCGAGACGAAAGCTGACATACCAAACTGACGATCCCGTCATCTTTGTGTAACTTAGCATACTGCATAGCATGCAACACATTGCCTGCTTTGCTGACACCATATTTTGTCCTAGGGGGTTGGTCCTTCTTATAATCCAGGTTATCCATATCTACGCCGCCTTTGGGAGACAGCAGTTCGGCTGCAGAAGAGGATACCCAAACGACCCTTACTGATCCGGGAGGAGCGGTCTGCGCTGTACGTATAAGTATCGGCGTTAGAAGTTTGGTGAATAAGAACGGTGCCACATTGTTCGTTCCCAGCTGAAGTTCATAGCCTTGCTTAGTCTTCGAGCCTTGGGGTGGCGTCATCACACCGGCATTATTCCAGAGGACGTCAAGCTTAGTTTCTTTGCCCAAGAAATCTTCCGCGGATTTCTTGATAGTGGTAAGATCGTCAAGATCGAGGCGTAAGAATATAAGCTCGCCTTCCGAATTAGGATAACTGGATTTAATCCGCTGGATTGACTTCGAAGCTCTGTCCTCTGAACGAGCCGCTACGTAAACTTTTGCATTGAGAGAATAGAGAATCTGCGCAAGCTCTTCGCCTATACCAGAGCTAGCGCCGGTAACGATGAAAACCTGTAAATATTAGCCCCCCTTTCATAAGGTACGCTGCCAGGTACAAGTGCAATGCGAGTTACAAGAACTAAAAATGAATTTCATGCACCAAGAAATAGATGGAATTCATGATATTACTAAAATGCTTTTCAGGGTGCAAGAAGTCTTAGCAGCATACCTTGCCAGCCTGATCTGCCACATCCTTCTCTGTAAACTTCGGAGAGGGTGGAAACATTTGGCTAAGTGTGTTACCCATCATTGGTGATTCAAGAATGAATTGCAAGTATTAAATGTAGAGAACAAGATGCTGCATCAAAATATAACTGATTTCAAGTTTATATTTTAAGTTTTCTCCGACGCTCGGCGGACGAAAAAGAGACCCTTCAAATGTGGACGAAGAATAGCGGGGATTGCTACATGGTAGATATAAGACCTAGGCATATCGCGTCGTTACGTGCCATGGATAGACTCGTATTGATCGAAAAAGCCATCGAATGTTGCCTCGTCCGCTGAGACTTTAGCTGTTTGGACAGCGTTCGGGATTGGACTAGGTCCTCGGGATACGACACGCCCCAGCTGTTAGTGGGATGGCCTCATGAGACTGCTATGACGATTGAAGTTGTGAGTATATCGAACGTCTACGGAGTTTTCTGGCAGCGACATCTAGGCATTGTGTACTGCCTGTCGAGGGAGGCAGAGAGGCGTAGTTGCTGCTGAATGCATCAACGTTAAACGGGGGGCTGGCCTAAGGCGCTCGGACGCGAAGTTTAGCCAGGCACAATCCAATGACGACTCCTCCGCGAGAGATAAATACACAACAGCAGAGAGCTTCCAGTACGCGATAATTCTTAAACCTTTACCGCCCTAGCAATGTCTGGTTACGAAGGTATGCAGTGACTGCTATTCCGACTAGAAGAATCGTTCTAACTCACTATAGTCGAGCATAACATCTCCGCGAACGAGCCCAAGCCTGCCCACCCACCCCGCCGCCCTGACCTATCCACCCTCTTCTCCACCCTAGAGCTCATCGACACCTCCGACGAGCAAACTCACCATAATGTGCATGCACTGCCTCAGCCTGACAATATGGCCGCAGCATACCGGCTGCTTGCGAACGCATTTGAGATGATGCGAGGCGAAGGAGCTGGGCAGGAACAGCAGGACAGCGCAAATGACCTTCTCGCTACTATGGTCCAAACCTTGATGGAGAATGCGAATGACCCGCCACGGGAGCTGCAGGGCGTGCCGGATAGCTTCATCGACGAGCTGGAAAGGGTGTCGAAGAAGGAGCTGAAGAAGACGGATACTTGCCCAATATGCTGCAATCCATTCCTTGATGGTAACACTATGAGGCTTGCACAAGGTTATAACATAATACGGGGACTAATATTGTCGCGTGTAGATGAGTATCCACTTGTAGTTCAGCTACCTTGTCATAAAGATCATCGCTTCGATCTTGACTGCATCCGACCATGGCTGAAGCTTAACTCTACCTGCCCGCTCGATCGCAAGGTTTTAACTAAGAAGAAGGAGCCACCTGTGCCGGAGAAGGATGACGATGATGGCGAGTGGGATGACATGTACGCTTGATCCGAGACGATATAATTTACTGGTTTGGCATTGTATGGAGTCTGGGGTTTGGTTTTGATTGCATGATGATACTCACCATGCTGGCTCTCAAACCGATCTTCGGAAGCCTATTGAAAGAGAACTAGCTCGTTCTATAATTCGAACATTCAAAAAATACTATGATCTTAGAGAGACTGTATTCTCCACATGGTAAAGTATGCGACAACACAAATGATGCTATCTTACCGGAATTTTACAGTGCCTCGGCTTCACCATTGCTATTATTGACCTGGTCCTTTTTGCTAAATACAGCAATGACTAAATTTCCGTCCTTTTCGTTTCACAACCTTTTCTACGTGTGTGCGGCATATTTGGCGTCCAGCAATCAAGAGGATATTTTAAAGTTCTGACACTTTATGAATATCCACTGCGGGTAAGCATTAGTGGGGAAGGTATCGAGCCTTTAGAGTGGTGGGTTGTCAGCTTCAATCTCGAGATCAATGTCTATTGTTGGACGCGCGGCTTCTCATAGCAGCAACGGCCCGCTTGCTCGGAAAATTGCCTCCTCCATGCTGGCGGTTCTGTAGCAGGATTCTGGAGCGATTTATGGGTAACTGTGGCGAAGTATACAGCTCCACCAGGTGAGCATAATTGGTAGATTTATTTGAGCATACTTCATGTATAACGCTAGCTGCGCTGCCGCTGGATGCTGAGAGGCCCATAGTCACACCGGTTTTTGGTTCGCCCCCAAAGCTTGCTTATCTTCGGCTGAAACAGCCCAACATACTACACCAGTCTGCCCTGCGAAGGCCCAATGAAGGCGCGGCGTCAAATGGGCGTTTGGGGCTTCCGGCATCCGAGTTATCGGCAGCCATCCTCGCTAAAACAAGGCGCCCACTTGCCTTTGTTAGGCGGTTTCTGCGACACGACGCACCCCTCGGACCCCGCCCCCTTGCAGCGGCCGCCCTGCGATTTGCGCCAAAAGGGATTGTCAGCGTGTCGACGCATGAAACCACACTTTTCGAATCCAATAGTCGCCCTTGCGGAAACCCCGCGTGCTCCTAAAGCATTGGGAAAAAGGGGACGAGGGGAAGGTATAAATCCGCATGACTCCCTACTTCGCGACTCGATCTTGATCTATTCGGATTATCAGATCGATGAAATAGCGACGCATATCAACATTTAAACTACTCCAACGCCGGCCGAGACCACATTCCTTTTTTAAAACTAGTCGTTCCTTAACCATGTTCGCAACAACCCATCCTTCGAAACCATTCTCCTTTGCACGCTTCCAGCGTTTCTTCCTCATCGTCGCATTGCTCCTCAACGGAATCGTCCTCCTCCACAAATTTGGTCCGAAAGGCTGGGTGCTTCCGACTTCAGTACGTAAAGGAACCATTCCCCCTCCTTCCCCCACGAAATCACGTGCGCTAACCAAATCTAAAGCAACTCGAAGCCCTAGTGCCGGCTGCGAGAGTTGTCGCCTGGGAACAGTGATGGAATGAAAGCGCTTGCTCCGAGGAGCTGCTACTTTGACTCGATGCCTTTGCTTGGAGCCGCACTAGCGATGGCTCGTGGACCTGAGGGCGTATTGAGTGCGCCTATGGGTCCGAGTGTTAAAAAAACTATGAGAATATCTGTTTCTCGACTGGGATGGTTAACCGTTTGGTCCATTCCGCCCTTCGATTCACGGAATTCTCTTGATGTTTCATCGTTTCGTTTGCCAGAGACGAAATCTACGGTCTTTACCACGAGCTCCAAGGCGGTTAAGCATGCTGGACTAGCGTCTGTTACGGATGGGGTTAGTCGCCTGGGAAGAAAGAGACTGCGCTGCATTTGGTATTGTTCTGGATGCAATTATCAAATCTTTACCGGGCGAGAGACGCTTGGGCTGAGGGTCCTGATTGGAGATTCTAGGCCTCTGGAGTAAGATATGGGGGCATGCGCGACATTCTAGATCGAGTAAAGCTTGTTTGGTGATTCGGGAGCGGAGAACCGATCAGAGGAGTGATTCTTCTGCGAGTATGTTTCGAATAGGATTGCGCTGTTAAGGCGGCGCTGTCCGGTACTCCAGTCAAGCTTCTAGAGTTCTTCTATGCGCCCTACCGCAGGAGTTTGTCCAATCTATAAAATTCTGTAAATACCTAATTTGTTCTGGAGACCTTCAAAATGGTGTCCAGATTGGAGATTGCAAGACAATGAATAAACATTTCACACTTCAACTGAAGTTTCCTCGTCAATATGCCTCTGACGATCTGTCATCCTAGTACAATATCTTTCTTCGTGGGCTGTGCTGCCTCCCACGCTTTCTCGTCAAATTCACAAAGTGCTACGCGTTCTGCATATTTGCCAACCCGTTGGATTAACACGACCATGAGATTTCGCTCGCGCCTGGGTGGTGACTGTACGATATGTCCAAGTAGCACGAATTCATGATTTAATCCCATTGAACTTGGAAGAATGCTTGCATGGCTAGCAATAAAACCACATGGCAAATTACTTGCGTGGATTTTCAGTTCGTATGCGTAATCAAAGCCTGACCGCAAAGGGTAAGGATTAGAAGAGAAATTAATAAGGAATTTTATAGCAGGCACGGAAAATGCGTTGAAACGAAGAGTGTCCGGCAGAGTGTCCAGGGCCGTTATCTTATTTTCGTGATCGTAAAAATTCGGGAAACAATAAACATGTTCCTGATCTCTGTTTTGATGTTGGATTGGGTAGGTACGAGAAAGTGCACCAATCCTACAAGACTCCCACATGGGATACACCCCAAAGTAACCCTCTTCGGTAGGAATATCCCATAAACTCCAATGATATTCTACGGGGCCTTCCCAGCCCGCCCAACTCTAGCTTGGCCAAGAGACAGTTTTGCCTTTGGCATCTTGGACGGTACGACGAATGCGCTTTTCACCTGCTGGAGTCCATAGTAAGGCGTTTACAAGCGCCCCTTCTGGAAGACCATAGAAGAAGTTGCCCCCGCAACACTGCGTTAGCATATGAGAAATGCCGGCAAGCGCATTCAAGATATCCGTCGAGAAAGACATATTACGCCGTGTATAGTTAGCGACAAGTTGTACATAAAACTGGAAGCCATAACTCCAGAATACGTGGCCGTTGATAAAAAGCCGGGGATCCTTCCGTTTGAAAGCACTTTGAATGTCGGTTAGGGGGTTTATGGTGGTGGTAACAAATTTGGTTTTTATTAGATGACCTGTGAGTCCTCGGAGTATGGGGCTGATGGACAGTGGAAATAAACCCCATGCCTAGGCAGAAAAATGGCATAAGTTGAATGAAGTCGAGCACGTTTTATCTGTCAAGAGCCATGCCTTTCACTGCGCCTGGCTTGGCATGCAAGCCTCTTTACCTAGGTACTCACCTGTGGTGACCCAGGTGCCTTATGGTTGAAGCCACGAACCTACCCAAGCAGTGGCTTAGCTCGAAAGCTTGCCTCAGGATTGGAGTTTTTGCATGGCTTAAGGCTTCTTGGTCAATGTGCTATACAGGATGGTTTAGAGGCGATGATAGATTTGGCTACAATTGGTGATTGACTCGTGGTTGGAAGTGGCAGAGTGTGTTAGACAATAAATATGTCCTACTTGGCTTCGCCAGGAGGACCGGTCTTTTTGAGCCAGTAGGAAGTTCCACAGAGTGGCAGACCTCGTGATGAATTGAGCTGTCGTCGTTGGCGGCACAGCCAAGCGTCGTGGGTCCTCACCGCCAAATAAACCACATGTTCTCCTGGGGCAGCACAAACCTGGCTTCCCGCCCTTGTCTCAACCCTCTGCCACCGAGTTCTCATTCTCCAAGGTGAATCCCTTTAGGAGAGCAACCGCTTGAATACTATACATTTTGTCGCCTGAAATTTTGTTGACACCAATTCCATCATGAGTCTCCAACCTCCAAGTCTCAGGCCCAAAGGAGGTAATGCTCCTTCCACCAAAGCAGTTATTTTGGTACAGCAGCTCTTCAATAACCTACGACTCTACCATGTCTGACACAAACAGGTGGGCGGACCTTCTCGGGGCACGAGGTTTAGGCCTTTGTCTATGGAATTGCCCAAGGTACAATATTTCCTTTTCTTTTTGCTGGCCGGCACACAATTTTGAATACCAGCTAAATAAATAACCAGCCACTATTCCCTGTTGCGGGTCACCCTATAATCGAGCACTGCTTTGCAGCTATTTCCAAGGTCCCTGAGATCAAGGAAGTGTTCATCGTTGGCTACTACGACGAGTCCGTCTTCCGGGACTTCATCAAGGATGCCTCGAAAGACTTCCCCCACATCAGCGTCAAATACCTCCGAGAATACCAAGCGCTGGGCACGGCAGGTGGCCTGTACCATTTCCGAGATGTCATACTGAAGGGCCGGCCGGAGAGGTTCTTCGTGCTGAACGCCGACGTGTGCTGTTCCTTCCCGCTCAACGAAATGCTCAAGCTGTTCGAGGACAAGGACGCCGAAGCGGTGATGCTTGGCACGCGGGTTTCCAACGAGTCGGCGACAAACTTCGGCTGCATCGTGTCGGACGCGCATACCAAGCGGGTGCTGCACTACGTCGAGAAGCCCGAGTCGCACATCTCCAACCTCATCAACTGCGGTGTTTACCTCTTCTCCACCGAGTGCATTTTCCCCGCCATTCGCAGCGCCATCAAACGCCGCACCGAGCGCCCCAGGCTGCTCTCATATCCGTCCTCGGAGAACCTCGAGTCCTCATACTACCGGGGCGAAGAAGACGAGACGGAGAAGACGGAAGTGATCCGCTTGGAGCAGGACGTGTTGTCAGATATCGCGGACAGCAAGCAGTTCTTCGTGCTGGAAACAAAGGACTTCTGGCGTCAGATCAAGACGGCCGGTTCAGCCGTGCCAGCTAATGCTCTGTACCTAATGAAGGCTCACCAGTCTGGGTCGGAGGAGCTAGCACCTCCCTCAGCCAACATCATCCCCCCGGTTTACATCCACCCAACCGCGACGGTCGACCCTACTGCGAAGCTGGGTCCTAATGTCTCAATTGGCCCGCGGAGCGTTATTGGGGCAGGTGTGCGTGTCAAGGAGTCGATCGTCCTTGAGGACTGTGAGATCAAGCACGATGCGTGTGTCCTATACACTATCGTCGGGTGGAACAGCAAGATCGGATGCTGGGCGCGCGTTGAGGGAACGCCGACACCGATCAACAGCCACGCCACCAGCATTATCAAGAACGGCGTCAAGGTCCAGAGCATTACCATTCTTGGAAAGGAATGCGGAGTGGGTGATGAGGTGCGGGTCCAGAATTGCGTGTGCCTGCCATACAAGGAGTTGAAGAGGGTCAGTGTTCTCGCAGTCTCCAGTTTTCCGTCTGGTGTAAGGTGTTTTCGCTAACTTGAGCTGTAGGATGTCGCTAACGAAGTCATCATGTGAGTAATGTTATTTTGGGAATGATACCATGGCATATGAACAGCATTGTATGCTTGGACTATACGTTGAGCAATGGTTCAGAGTAGGTTATACGTGGTTTGGAAGACAGTGGGTTGAAGATAGTTATCCTGAGATGTTCTTGGTGCGCACAGAGTTCATAAAGGCAGGAATATTAGGGGCATTAATTGGCGTTGAGCCTCGCGACAACTCTTCTTCACTCATAAGATACTGTTTGGACAGTATTGTGGCTATCACCAAATTCGATTGACACAGTCCATTTCTTCCAACTCGCGAGACATTTGGCTAGCTGGAATATGCCATGTTGAGCTGCAAGCCAGTTGATCGGCTTAGTGCGGTAGTGGAATGCTTTGGGCATACTAAATAGCCCAAGTAAGAATTGTCGCATCCCTTGGCAAAACCTTGGGCGGTTTTTTTTTCTCGCCGTGTCTCCAGCCTTGCCTCAATAGGTATTTCTATCCGAATGTCGGTGGTTTGTATCTGGATAAAAGAAAAGCCAACTGCATCTCCCTACCTCTATTTAAAACAGAAAGCGAGTAGTCTGATAACTAAACTCTTGAGCTTAAAGAAGTCGACAATGACGGCCGCGCCCAACTAGATCTGATTCGAGCTTGAATGAAGCAATACACCAGTTCCCCCTTGAGTAGCTATCTTTCTTTAATACCCTCCTACGTCTCCTACGTCTCCCACGACTCCCACGACTCCCACGACTCCTACGACTCCCACGTCTCCTGCGTACTCCGTCTGTAAACTGGGTCCTTTCGGTCACCTGATACAATTAGCTCACTACAAGGTACCGACCCTCTCGATTCCATTGGTCTGTCCGACGTCACTAAACACCAAGCCCCATTGTTCTTTTTTCTATCACCACTCTCCACTTATAAAATCCCTCAGTTTCACTGTACGCATAGAATATCACCAAAGGCCTCTACTTTCCCTTTGCCTCTGTTAGCACCTCGATCCCTGCCAGACACAATCTCCATCAAGCACCTCAATCTCTACTAAATACCTCAGTCTCTATCAAACGCCTCGGTCTTTATCAAACGTCTCGATCTCTACCAACCATCCCAATCCCTATCAAACATCTAGAGCTCTGCCAAGTCCTCAATCACTACCAAACGTCTCGAGCTCCGCCAATCTCCCAATCCCTCCTAACGACCCAAGCTCCTCCACGCCTCACCTCCCACCACACACCCAGCACCAGGTACGCTCCTCCCACCCAAACACCCACCCACCCATCCCGCACTGACACGCCTCCCAGCAGGCCCTGCACCAACCCCACCACCACCACCACCTTCC